>CM029546.1:39372397-39559897 GCA_017141385.1 Sogatella furcifera
CACTAATCAATTATCATTCATAATTATATTAATGTGACTTTGTATAGGAAACATGCATTTACAATTGAAATATTGTCAACATTGAATAAAGATTCAGTTTGTAAACATGGATTTTCTAGGTTGATTTAATGCAAACCTCAATATCTGGAAATTTATGTTTTTTTTTTCATGAAGGTTTTTATCATTAATGGTGTAAGGATGGCAGCACCAATACTGCGATCTTCGGTGTTAACAATGAAACTTGAAGATTAATTATAATAGAAAAATGGTAATGGATTTGAAGAATGAAAAATATAATAAAATGAGTTACCCACTTCAAATACAGTACATACTAATTTTATTAAAAAAAAAGAAAAATTAAAAGATATGAAAAAATTCGAGATAGGTACAAAAAGTAATTTGTTGAAAAACTGTGAGTTAAAACATTCTTATGGGTTCTCTCTTACGTGGGGTTTGAATATTTCTGAGCTATTATCAAAGATAGTTATGAATATAGTATAAGGAAATAAACCGATACAACAGAATAATTCAGAACATAACAATTTACAAAAATATTTGGAAAAAAATTTGGTCGTCAGTAGGACTTGAAGCAAAGACCGTATGAAAGTCTGGTGCTTTACGATTATTCCTACATGCCAGCTCACATGAACTGGCTGAAAAATGCATAGTTAACTTGAACTAGCTAAATACGTAGATGTCCTACAATCAATGCCTTACACAACAAAACTGTTCAGTGAAATATTGAAAGTTCATTTATTTTTACTTGTAACCCATTTAATTGCCAATGTTTGAGATCAATTGCTGCTTCTTACTCAATCTATAAAATGATATGAAATCACAAAACTGTATAATCTTGCATACAGACTGACATGGGTATAACATCAGTGGATATGATTTCTGCATTGCTCCGTTTAATAGATTGAATATACAAGGCGTATTTTTAATTAAGAAACGTTTTTAAATTATGTCATCATGGGACCATCCGATCGAGTCTTAATCTGTTTGAATGACAGTCACCAGTCCCAGTCTCCAAGTATGATAAAAAGGAAACAAATTCATATTAGAAGCTTGTGTGTGGCTATTGTGGCATGAATCATAAAGAAGGCAGGTGCTGCCCAGCATATGGTGGAATCTGTAATAAATGTGGTAAGATGAATCATTTCAGCAGAATGTGCTGTAATAAAAATGTAAAGAATGATTTCAAAAGGAGCCAGCAAAGGTTACCTCAACCGTTATATAATATTGTTGAAAATTCAGCAACAGATGATGTTAAAGAGTTTATTGATTCAGTACACCTAGTTAACACTTCAAATGGAAATGAGTTAAATTCAGCTTCTGCTTGAGAACTAGGGTTACACGGGTATACACAGGGGCGTAAATTCAAAATTTTCATTGGGGGGGGGGCAAGCGGGGGGCAAGATTTGCTTCTGGGTAGTGGTTTACTGATCACTGATAATTCTGTTATGTAAGACATAATCTACTCCAATACCAAACTGAATCAAATACTGGGGGCTCTAATGAGCCTGGGGGTGTACCTCCTCAGCCAAGCGGGCGTGATTTTGTGAAAGTATACTTCAAAACTGTGTTTTAGAACGCCTTTTCTTTAGCCAATCAAATGCCAAAATCCCTATTTTTTGAGCATAAAATATTGATGATATACAGAGTGTCACGGAAGGTGTAACAGCCGGATCCGGAAACCATAGATTTTTAGATATTTTCCAAGTAGTAAGAATCATTTGTCAAAATTAAATTTCAAAGGTATTGTTGGGAAGAGTAAATAATTTCACATTATAGTTGGCGCAACGTAAGTTGACTATTTCCCCCTCCACCCGAGAAATAGCTCCGTTGTCAGATTGTGTGAAATTGGAACTTCTTCTAATGCAAAAACATTCTACTGTATGTTAAAAGTGACAGCGTAGCTTCGGAAAAATCACGCGGTGTTGTAAAACTCACTATTTTTTATACCAGCTGTCCGCAGCTCGAAAATCTAAGTTGATCAGCTTCAACTCTTATGCCCGGTTTTTCCAAGCACACTCAAATTTGAGGGACCCTAAAGTTTACTACACTTTACTACATTTCCTATACTTATAGTAAATGTCAGCTGTTCATCAAAATTTGAGGGTCCCTCAACTTTGAGTGTGCTTGGAAAAACCCGGCGTTAATCTTTAACATACAATGATTCATGCATATACCGCTCTTCTTACTTTGAAACTCTTCTGAGGGTAAATTACGATCTTCCGTCTATTTTTGACACTTGGAAAAAATTTCAATTGTTTTTGAACAACTTTCTCGCTTTCACCACCCACTTATCTTCTTAAAAAAAAAGTTTCTAGATCGTCGAAAATTTCAAGTTTTCTGTTCGAGTAGACTCGACATTGACAAACATATTTGTAAATAGAAACTGAATTGTTGGTCGGATATAAAAAATTCAAAAACCATTAGAAAGCACGAATTCTCCTTGTCGTTTTGACATAAAAACATGATTTTTACTACAACCAATGATTGTGAGAGAAGTGATATAGGTACGACAGAAAATAATATTTTCGCGCTTTTTCAATTTTATCAAAAAAAATCAAATTTCCTTTGAATCCTTTCACCCAGGAACCGTTTTAATGCTACTGGCATGTCGAGGATGAAATTCTACATACAGATATGGGGTCTAATCGAGGATTTGAAGAAGTTTCAATTTCTCACAATCTGACAACGTAGCTATTTCTCGGGTGGAGAGGGAAATAGTCTGCTTATATTGGCCGATTACAATATTTAAGGTATTCTACATGCCATAGTCGATTATTGAGCAGTATTTTTAGGCGGTTTAAGTTGAAAAAGAGTGATTTTCAAGTTTTTCTAAAACCTCAAACAGATTTTGCGATTTTTATCCAAGGTGAGAGAAATTTCCATAGATTAGAACCTTCCTTTTTCATTATCTCCAAATGTGACCAAGTACAGGGGTCCATTTCAGTCAGAATTTCTTATTAAAAACTAGACTAATTTTGTTGAGTGTGAATAATTGTCTACAATTTGATAGCTTTGTGTCGAGTAATTACGTACATACAAAACACTTTTTCTACAGGACTGAGAACTGGTCACTGGTCCTGGTTGACTGGAACTGGTTAGAAGTTCGTATCTGCAGTTGTTATTGATATATTTGCTAAAATATGAAAATAATCAGTATTTTTCAAGTTCAAAGAAGTTTAACATGGTTACCTGATGCTTCAACTTACTTTTCTGTGGGTGAAATTTGTAGATGATTCAATTTTAAATAAAAAGGGTTCAGTCAATAAACAGCCTAAATCTAAAATGTCCCACAAACTCAGAAATCAGGTTTGAATGAAACAAAACTGAATGGCCAATTACATTTGAAGAATGATGCCGGCTTTTTCATAGACATTATCGTATTTTAAATCTCTCTCCACGAAATTCATTTTTCTCTCATTTGAGACCAATCTCACATTTTTATGTTCAATATGTTTTGAACTACAGCTATTTAAAAGAACCCTCACACCCCAAAACCTCCAAAATTGCATATTATATCACAAAAACGTACTAAAAATATTGGGATAAGTTATTGGCTTATATTTCTGGAATTATGTTCCTGAAACCCTAGGCTGTCATGAGCAATGTTATGAGACTAAATTCAATTACTAACCATCTGAAAGAGGAAGATTTCCTCTACATTTCATTATAATTTTCGCCCACAGGTTCCCGTTTAGGAGTCACTCTAATGTGAAAATGTTCTTTTTTCAACGAGGAGGTATTATTACCCACAGTAGGCTACCATTACTATCTGAAAATTGGAATTTTTTATCAAATTTGACGTTTATGCATTTATACCGGGACTCTTGTCTTGGGGACTTTTAGTATGTTATTCAGCGCCCTTTTCTGATCATATCTGCAAATTTCCAGCTGGGTTCTCCAACTTTTAATTTTGTTGCTTAGTTTGACTGGACTATTGGGGGGGCAAAGGGAATGTTTGGGGTGGCAACTGCCTCCCCGTGCCCCCCCCCAAATTACGCCTATGGGTATACACAATGCAGAAATCAGTGCGACCTTGGAGAAGCAACAAGCAAGATGTCACACACATGTGATACAAAGATAGGTACTCAGTTTTCCAATTGGAACATGTGAAGATATTGATGTTATTCCAGCAGCAAATATATTTGGTGGGGAGACTAGATTTAATTTGGAAGAACTCAAGAATGAAAAAGAATGAATGAAGAACTCAAGAAGTAGATAAGAAAAATATCTGACCTTTGTGAGAAATACCAGGATGAGAAAAAGATTAATTAGAAGTTGTATGCAAATATTATTCCTTGATAATTTCAATAGTTTTGTTGCAAGAAAGGGATGTCCTTCACATGTATACATACATGTATATAACAGTCTCAATTTTGTTGGTACCGTCATTTGGGGCAACTTGGGACATAGGAGGTGACTTGGGACAATTGTGCAACATTTTATTTAAACTTTCCCACCAGAGTTTGTTTAGCTTTCACAGCCTTGTGGATTTTTTTTAAGCAGTCAGGTATGTTCATTTGATCAAAAATAAAACATAGTGAGCAGTGAAGGGCATATTGATATTTATAAAAATGTTAATGAACATTTTCAAAACTTTCATATTTTGGCAACTTTGACAACAAAGTACTGGATACAAATTATAGGTAGAGGTACACCTAAAACAGTTACATAAAATTATTTGTTGGAATCTCTGTTTTCCAATGGTATATTTGGTTTTAAAGTTGGCAAAATGACAACTCCAGCTGTGAAATTCAAAACAGAAAATCGTCATCTGGCAGGGTGACTTGGGACATCAATCAGCTGATCCTTTTCAATTGGATTGTACCATTTTAATGGATACCGGTAAGATTATCTGTTCTAAATTTATCTTTCAAATTTCTTTTTAAATTTAATATTTCTATATTAATAATTTGGTTTTGTGATATTTAAGTTTTAGTTTTGTGAAAATATTATTCAAAATAACTTTATCTTGGGAGACTTTCAAGAGATTTTTCTGAATTTCAGTGACTAACCTATATTTTTCATTCTGTATCATCATCACTCACCCTCATCATCACCTGGGCTTAGAATATTTATTAGGCACTAAGTTGTCTTTGTAACATTGAATTGGATAAAAATAATATGAGTGTTATATTCATATTTGTAAAACTGGAACTTGTTGAAATAAAATAAAAAAAGTGTTTCTAATGTCAATGATAAATAGATTTAATTTCATCACAAATTAATGGCTAGATTAAAACAATACACATAAAATAATAGTTGTTTTGTTATGTTTTTTATAGGTTATGCTATTGAATAGCTATGGCACAAACTTATAAGAAGAAAGTGGGTGCAAACTATCAGAACTACAACCAGTCCAATCTTGAGAAGGCAGCAAATGCAGTTAAAAAAGGATTATCCCTGCACAAAGCATCTGAGAAGTTTGGAGTCCCAAAAAGTACCATATCACACAAGGTGCATAATTTGAACCCATTGAAAGTAGGAGGACAAACTGCTTTGAATGAGGCTGATGAAAAGTTTATAGCAGAAGGTCTCATCAAGTGTGCTGAGTGGGGGTTTCCTCTTAAAATTACAGACATTTGTCAGCTTGTGCAAGAATATCTCAATAATAGAGGCATGGTGGAAAAACATTTTGTGGGAAATATGCCAGGACATGACTGGGCTTTAGCTTTTATTCAACATCAGGGGAATTTGTCAAATCAGCTCTGTGAAAACATTAAACGTTATAGAGCTGCACTTACTGATGAAGTGCTCAATGAATATTTTGAAAATCTACGTGGAACCCTGCGTGGTGTGCCAGTGTCAAACATAGTGAATTTTGACAAGACCAATTTTACAGATGACCCAGGAGTCTCCAAAGTTGTAGTTTGGCAAGGAACAAAGCATCCTGAAAGAATCATGGATTCATCAAAAACAAGCACAAGTGTCATGATGGCTGCAGCTGCTGATGGAATGGTTCTCCCACCCTATGTGGTCTATAAAGCCACTCATTTGTATCCAACTTGGATTGAAGGAGGAGTCACAGGTTCAGCTTATAATCAAAATGCTTCTGTGCGGTTTGACCTTGTAACATTTGCTGACTGGTTCTGAGTCATCTGCCTTCCATTTATGCGAAAACTTGAAGGAAAGAAGGTTATGATTTGTGACAACCTGCAAAGTCATCTGGATCTTGGAGTGATCAAGTTATGCATTGAAAACAACATTGATTTTGTCTTGCTGCCACCCTACTCCACTCATCTGTGTCAACCATTAGACATAGCTTTTATGATCCACTCAAGAGAGCCTGGGTATGAGTATGAGTATATATTTACAATTTTATATGCAAAAAAGATAAAAAATTGTCCTAAGTCACCCCAAATGACGGTACTGCATGACACCTCTCTGAAGTAGTGGAATTCTTATAAGAAAAACGCTCTGAACTGACTGGCATGTTCAATAAGCACAAGATAACTTGGAATTTTGCTCCTCCTGCCAGCCTGACATTTGGAGGAATATGGGAGAGCAATATAAAGTGTGCTGATTATAATTTTTTTTCTTCATTTCCTTTGATTTTCTTTATTATAATGGTTGCATTGTTGGCTCTGTTCAATTTATCAGGAAGCCGTACTGTGAAGATTATTGTTGTTAAGCTATTTTTAGACTATGTTTGTTGATTAGCTACTCAAAAGCAACAAGAAGTTGCCGGTTTTCTATTTTTTTAATTTGCGAGCATGAGAACTTGGATATCCGTTTAGAAAATGTGTTATTGTAAAACCTTCCACTATTGGCTAACATTACAAATTCTCAGTTGTTTCAACCAATAATGTGAACCATACTTATGATTCACTTACTATCTGCCCTCTGGTGACCAGCTTGACTGCTTTGCTTGGGTTCTGGTGTGTTTTTGCTGGACATTTTTGAGGCTTGGCTTGGGTTGATTGCTTCATACAAGATGGTTTTTCGTAAGTGTTGGATTTAATAGTCTAGATGAGTGAATTTAATTAACAATATGTAACGTAAAAGAAGCCTATTAACTGTAAATATGTAGCCATCCTTGTAATGTAGTGACATCCTTGATATATTGATGTGAAATTCACTCCAAAATCCGCTTATAAGGTAAATTCAGTTTTTGTATTTGTTAACTGTAAGAAATATTTATTATTTAGAGTTATTATCACCTTCTATTGAAATCTATTGCACTAATGTGATTATTATCACTTTTCTAATTAATTAACAAAAATAAGGAATTAACTGGATTCACAAAAGATTTGAAGTTACAGAAGTTCCAAGGTCAAGCCTAAGAATTTGAGTAGGCTAATTCAGTTGAAGTAATTTGTTTCCTTCTAATAGATAATAGATTTTTTGTTTTTCTAGCCTATTTTATTAATCCAAGAGAAGAGAGAAACTTGTAACAAATTTTTATTAAATTAGTATTAAATGAAAGTGAATCTTATAGGTTATGTTTTGGTTAGAGTTTGTATCCGTATAAATCTGTTTAAATTGTAGATTTTAAACCTGTAGATTTTTTGAATCTGTTTAAAGTAAACAAAATATGTTACATTCTGTCTTTAGTACACCTGATTGAAATTTGGTGTTACTTATACTCCAATTTAGAAAATTTATCAAGAAATCTAACTACAGTTACCTTCAAGTGGGTGATGGAATTATTATTGTTGATTGGATACAAATGGTTAGATAGGATTAGGATTTTATGACGTAAATATTAGTTTGTGAACTATTTCTATTTGATACTTGGAATCTTTCAGTTGTCGAAGATACTGAAATATGCTGTCAAACAAGATCTAATATTGGAAGTTACCTACCCATCTACATGATAAACCGTAAGGATATGGTTTCCTTGAGGGGCAACAACCAGAAGACTCACAGTTGCTGTGAAGTTGCTCACAGTGGGTGTGAGTCACTGCAAGAGTTCCAACGGCATTACCTTCAGGTGGGTTGGCGATCATGGAGATGAACTGGTAACAACAGTACCAAGGTAACGGCATTCAAATTTTTTTAAGAGACTCTGACTTTGTAAACAAAAGGGGGATCTTCGTTTCTATAGTGATTACTATCTTTGTTTATCTTTTTTAACTCTGCGCAGAGAGTAGATAATGTAATCTGAAAATTTGTATTGATTATTTTTTTGTAATGATTTTTATTTGAAGTTTATTGAATGGCCTGAATCTAGTCGTTTTCTTGACTACTTCCAATTCCACTTGATATAAGAAACATCAGTCTTGAAATGTCTGTGCTCTAAATTCAAAATTCACTAATTATCAAAATTAAGGAAAGTACAGTACAAAAGTCAGCAAAAACCCTGATTAAAAATCAAATTGGAGACAGTCATCTGACAATGGAAGAATGAATACTTTACTATTTTTGCCAGACTTGAAGCTATTCTGAATAGCCATCTGCTTCTAAAGCCATCTCCTGATCCAACTGAAGATCTGAATTTTCTGATCCCTGGGCCCTGGCTTATAAAGATTTACAGCTTGTTTTTCTGATGAAAAACAAGTGATTGGGATTGTAGATTCACCAATAAAACTCTCAATTTACAATGTTCCAAATTTTGGAAAGGATCAGCTGTTGAATCAACGATCAGCCAAAACTCACTAGAAGACCCTAACATTTGAATCCAAAATGGCCGCGATGGAACAAGTGGAATAGGAAATCCCATGTATTCTTTATTCTTTCTTTACAATTGCGACTTGGTTTCCAAGTATTTAAGCAGAGGATGAATGAGTGATGATGAATAATTATTATTATTAGCGTATGGCTTTATTTGGTGGGGAGACCAAAAGGTAATTCCACCTCGCCAACATAACCATGTTTCGCCAACAGGAAACATGATAAAAGTATTGATTATTCTCACTGTAATTTGAATTTCGGGAAGTCCTTCACAATTTAGAAAGTCCGAGAGCACTAAAACACAGGTCAAAACACTAAACCAAGATGAATAATGAAGGTTTAAGATGTAGGTTATAAGTCTATGTGAATTGGTTCAGACAAAAAATTCACAATATTGCTGTTCAAATTCAAATCATCGCGGCCATTACAAGGCTAGGGTCTTCTGACTTGGTTTGTTTACGATTTTCTTTGTAGGTTATGATAATATTTTAGCGACAATAATGAATCCTGTTCAAATCTCACTATAAAAATAATGATTGATATTTATTATTAAATATATTCATAATTATAAATCAATTTTTATATCAAAATATTCAAAATCATTAAATTAGGAGCAAAGTTTTGGTTTTAAAGGAATAGCATTGGACTATTCCGATATTCTATTTACTTGAGGTAAATTCGTTTCATGTCAATATTTTAATCAGCTGAAACTGTAGAATTTACTTTTTTTTTTGGAAAACGTTTATGAGACAGAAACGCCTATAAAATCCACGAATTATGAGTAATGTGGATTGTAAAATGTTTATAAACCAGGGCCCTGGTCATTTCATTGCTGGTTGTCCTTTGCCAAGTGCCTGAATTTCCAATTGATGTAAAAACCTCAACCTCACAACGCTGGACTCATTTTGCGGCAGATTGTAAAGATTTTAGGCGTAAATGGTGAACAGAATATCTGAACACACTCATGCAATGCAACAAGTGGAACAAGTACCTACTTGGAGCCCATCAAGGTTGGTCAGATCGTCCTAATTCAAAACTTCACCAACTATATGGCCATTGGCAGGTGTAGAATTTTCTTAACTAGTTTTGGATTTAGCCTTTGAGAAGACTTTATTTGAAGAGGAGGCAGCCAAGGCAGCACAAAAGCAATTTGAATGGAGAGAATGAAAAAGAAGATGACTCAGAAAATCTTGAAAAATCACAAAAATCATTGGTTGAGTGAGGAATGATGAGAATCTATCTGAGGATTATGATTGTAATGAAACTGTAGAATACAGTTCCCAAATGAAAGTACAGCTTTCAATCAGAAGGCTTTCCAAGAATCATTCTGTGTTGGTGACAGGTGAATGTGTGAAATCTTTCCAATTCCAAGTGTAATCATAGTTGCATCAAATGTACTGGCATGGATGCTACATATAATGAAGAAAAGTTTATTAATCCTTTGTTATCTGTTACAGGGTATGAGAAAT
The DNA here is from genome assembly GCA_017141385.1 of Sogatella furcifera. NCBI lineage: Eukaryota > Metazoa > Arthropoda > Insecta > Hemiptera > Delphacidae > Sogatella > Sogatella furcifera. Next base: position 39,382,495 of record CM029546.1, read on the forward strand.
ATGACAAGTAAATTGATATGTAATAAGGTAACTGGAGGGACTCTTTTTCCAATCAATCTCTGTTGGAAAATCTATTTGTGTATTAGCTTCTGGAAGTATCTCCCAAGATGATGATTTATTATTTTCCTATTCATCAAGAAATCGTCAATGTGTTTGTATTTCAGTAATGAATATTCTATATGAGAAGGAATAACAAATCAGTCCAGTCAAACCTCAATAGATGATGTTATAGTAGCAGGTGATTCATATTGTAGGCAAACAAAGATAAAACTTGGATCATCTCATGCAGAAATTCATTTGATGGTAGACAAAGTAGATAACATTTTAGAATTTCATGGATTACAATTTAGAATTGATCATGAATATGTTAATACAGCATTGTATAGCAACAAGGCTGATGCATTATGTCAGATTATAGCTGATGATGAATTCTCTGCAGATAGTGACAGTGGATACTTGTTGGCCAAAATGCTGCAGTTGCTATTTGTTTTGAAACTGGTAGTTTCTATCTTCTCAATTATTATTCTGTTGATGAGAATAATAAGCTTTTTCATCTTTATTTGGAAAAGGTTGTATTTTCAATTGTAATAGTCAAATGCAATTGGCTAATCTTTTTCTAGTAAACTCTAATACTTCAAAATATCTGTCAGAATTCTTATCTTTTTACAAAATCTCTAGAATTTAACCTACTTATTTGACAGATGCTGAAGTGCTGATTGCTGATACTATCAGTCATTCTACTGTTCAAGTGTGTCAAATTCAAAATGATCAAGTTATCAAACTACATAATTCTGAAAGTGATAAATCCAGAAATCCTGAACTGAATAGAAACACAACTAAGACCTATACTGACAAAAGTCCAGAATTGAATAGAAAAACAACCAAGATCTATACAGAAAAAATCCAGAACTGAATAGAAAATTAACTAAGACCTATACAGAAATAAATACAGATATTACTAATCAAACTCCTGAAACTTTTCAAGATTAAGGAAGTCATTTGCCTAAAATATTAAGAAACATTGGATGAATGGATTTGTAGCTGAATACTCAGGGGAAAAACTTGAATTGAAGAATAAATCTTTGCAATCTGATGATTGTTCCAAATGCCCTTACTGCAAAGTTTGACTATTTGAAGGAGAAATAGGAAAAAAACCAGAATGTAATGCCAATGCCAATGTGGTGCTGTTCAAATGGGATTCCTCTTGTAGCTCTACCTCCATTCACAGATAAACTTTATGAAAATGAAGAATTCCTACATTACCTAGTAAAATATATATTTTTTTCATTTGCCTCATTAAAAATGTGACATGGGAATTAAAGGTTTGAAATTGTCTTAATTAGAGGTAGAATTTATCACAATGTAATGATGTATTGAATGTTGGAGACCTGGATGAAGATTTAATTCTAGAAATAAATTCTCACCTTCAGGTGTGTCATAATCCTTTTCTGTCTGAATAGAGAAAACTGCACAGTGTGGATGCAGAGAATGCTCACTTTATTTTCAAACAAATTTCTTGGTCAACTGATGGTCCAGTTTTAGGACATACTCCAGCATCCAGTGAAGTAGCAGCATACATAGATTACAGTGTCAATTTTTAATATGAGGCTCATCAAGTAACAGTTAGGAAAAGAGGAGATAGAAAGCCTCATCATATCCATCCCAACCGTTCCTTTCTAGAACCCACTTCTTAAGCGCCCCACAGACACAAAGGAGTTGATCCCCAGATGGGATGTGGTCAGTGATCCATCAGTGAGTGGACATTTTAATTGCCTCTCAGTCCGGTCGCGCCAGGCCCAGCAAGAGCTTGCTGGGCAGCCTTCCTGGGCACAGATTGTTCAAGGCCAAACTTTCCACCAAATTCCAAATCAACTAATAATAGAGATAGAAAAATTCTGATTGCAGATTCATTTTCAGCAACCTTGAGTTTAGCCATAAGGTCCTGATTGTTAAAAAATATTCATGTTTAAGAAACTTTATCAGCTCATTGAATCACTATTATTTGAATAGAACACAGTTTAAAACTATCTATTCACCTTTTATGGTGATAATTATTCTATTCATGTAACTAGTGAAAAAAGTCACTTTTATGAAAGTGGAATAGACAATTTCATCACTGAGTTCCACATCATCAGCCTGGATTCTTTACTATATTATTTGATTTTTATCTACAGGACTACCACAGTATAACCTTGATTTTATTATATATTATAATATGTAGCCTGGAAAATCTAAAAGGAGCAAGTGCCATTTATATCAAAAAGATTTTTTATCCAAAATGATCTATAAGTTATCCCAAGGCAAATTGACTGCAAAGTGAGCTATGTGCCAACTCCGTTTATATTAGTTTCTAAAACCACCAAAAGTTAGCATTTGTTGTAACTCCATGCCACTCTATTTTTCAAGATGAGCTAAGTACCTGCTGCTAGAAGTAGCATTATCCTAGATTGGACTGCGTTTGTTTTTCATACATGTGAGTAATAATGGATAATTCATGTCCAAGTATGAGTAACTAGGGAGAGTCATTTGGTATTGGACAGCGGCTGGTATTGGCTGGCATTAGACAACAAGTGTTTATGGCTAATGACACTATTGGCAGCACCTGTCAAGCTGTAGCTTTGTTCCTTCTAATAGTATAAAGAATACCAAGCCATATTGAAAGAAGTATTCAATGTCGTTTGAGCATCATAGCATCTTTATTGTTTTTGCCAGTACAACACCATGCACAAAGTTAGTTTTGTGGATCCACACAGGACAAACAAGTTATTATACTACAATAGGTGCAAAATTTCGGTTCTTTGTGAATTGAAGCCAAACCAAGCGTCGGACAAAAAATTTCATACATGTTTTTTCTAGAGAACAAAATTTGGAAGAGATTAAGACCAATCACAACTCTGTATCATCAACCGTTTCCAAGTTACAATTTTTGAAAACTCCATATTTTTTTACAGGAATTATTCTGTTACTTTTAAAGTTTGTAACTTTGAATTGGAAACTCTTGCATCCATATTTCAAAATCCTCTTGGCGAAATTCATCTCTCTTCAATTTGAGACCAAATTCACCCTTCTATGTTTAGTGGTTCATGTGCTACTGCGATTTTAAAAAACCCTTACATCCCCAAAAATCCCCTAAAATTACATTTTATTGTACAAAAATATTAAAAATTTTTGGATTGGCTCATACTTCTAGATTTTCTTTCTTGATACCCTAGACTCTCATAAAAATTGTTCACCCGACCAAGACTATCATAGGATTCATGGGGGTTGGTCAAAAGCATCCCTTCATTTTTAATCATTTATATTCCCCATAACTTTTGATTGGTACGTCGGATTCTATCGTTCAATAGCTCATCATTTTTTGCTCATCACGGCGGTATAAATTCATATTTTATAATCCAAATTCAGTGAAAAACTCCAGAATTCAGATTTAAATGGTACTCTTGAATAATACCTGCACATTGAAAATTCAATTTTTTCATATATTAATGCTCCCAATCGGAAAGTTGTGAATGGAAAAATCTGAAACTACCAAGAAATGTAGAGGAAATCTTCCCTCTTTCAAATGGTTACTATGAGAATTGCGAGAACTTTGACATAAGAAGGTACACAACCGGTTTTTATCACACTTTTTCTGATAAATTTCGCTCATTTTTTAATTCTATTGAAATTTCTCCAACAATAAGCATTGAACAAGAAATTTTCATATACCATCTTTTAGAGGATAAATCACTCTACATTTCTAGACCAAGAACATTTACTCTATCGCCAATAGTTATCAAGTTACAATTGAATGAATTATGTGTAATTTTTAACAATAATTGAAAACGCTGATTTCCCAACATTGTTATCATGAGAAATAAATTTAAGAATCATGATGAATCTTATACAATATTAGAGATCACATTTTTTTCTACAATTTGAGACCAAATTCATATTTTTTAAACAATTGTTAAATGTACTACGTATATTTTTAAAAAAAATCGTCGTATTCTTAAGCTCAACAGAGCGTTTCAATATATCATTCATAGTGTGTGGAGCGCCTCTCAGAGTGAGCTCTGAACTCGACAGTTGGTTTGAAAAATGGATCTAGCTAATTCTGTAATTGTTCAAAAAATGTGAATTTGGTCTCAAATTGTAGAGAAAAATGTACTCTTTGATACTATATATGATTCATAATATTTCTTGAATAAAACTTTGATGAAAACATCGTTGTAATATCAGCTATTCCAATTTTTTCTCATTTTTTATAATTTACTCATCTGTAACTTTGTAACTAATGAAGGTAGAGTGGTGTTCTTGGTCTGAAAATGTAGAGAATTTTGCCCTCCATAATGATTATGGAATTATAAGCCAATCCAAAAATGTTCAATTTCTTTTTTTGTACAATAAAATGTAATTTTATGGGATTTTGGGGATGTAAAGGTTTTTTAAAATCGCTGTAGCACATGAACCACTGAACATAGAAGGGTGAATTTGGTCTCAAATTGAAGAAAAATGAATTTTCGCCGAGAGGGATTTTGAAATGATGCAAGAGTTTCCAATTCAAAGTTACAAACTTTAAAAGTAACAGAATAATTCCTGTAAAAAAAATATGTTGTTTTCAAAAAATTGTAACTTGGAAACGGTTGATGATACAGAGTTGTGATTGGTCTCAATCTTTTCCAAATTTTGTTCTCTAGAAAAAATATGCATGAAATTTTCTTGTCCGACGCTTGGTTCAGCTACAATTCACAAAAAACTGAAATTTTGCACCTTTTACCCCCCCTCCACTAAAAACCCGACGCTCATAGGGGTGTAACTTTTTACCAAACAATAAAGGGGTTGTATAGAACAAGTTGGCGTAGGAATCGTCCTTTCTCTTTGGATGTTGAGGTTTGAGTCTAATTGCACCGTACTAACACTTGGCTTGCCCTCTAGCCACATATTGAACATTAACCCATTCGGACCTGGTGGCTACAATTGTAACCATTACACTTTTTGTATGATTGCTGCAGTTAAATAAAAAATTACTCACTTGTGGCCGACTGGCTACATTTGTGATCAGAGCTTATAGAGTGATAGAGCCGCTCATGCCATCTATTGGTTGAAAAAAAAAACTGTTTTCAATGCCTTCTAAAGTCAAAATGACTATGCAAAGCTTCTATACTTGTCTATAATTCAATATTTTATTGTGAACTTCCAGTTTTTTCTAACTTTTTGAAATTTTTTATACATGTCAATAGTATATTTCCACATACATATGACATGAAAAGATTGAATTATTAGCTGTCAATGAGATTCTACAGGCATTTAAGTATATGGCTACATTCGTAGCCAACCAGTCTGAACCAAGTTTGTAAAATCTAACCTAAATTTAGTTGAGCGGTTTGTTTACTTGTGAGTAATGTGTTCCAATTTGTGCTTACTATATTTTATTGTGTTATTTTAGTGTTGTTAGTTGTGATTTGTTATATTATTTTGAGATATATCTTTGGGAATTCCTTATTGACAAATAGTATCAGAAATAACTCAAGAAAAATGTAGTTAACAACCACATCATGACTGATGAAACAGTTCTTTCTAAAACTTGACTGTACACAGGTGCGAAACTAAATTTTTCTCTGTATTTAGGCTTAATAATTCCACCTTGGAAATTTCCAAATAAGTATTCTGTTTTTTAATTTCCTTGCCCTACCTACTATCATAGGTAAGGAAAGTATTGCTTTCCAAAAAAATTGAGGTACCCCAATTTTAGGTTTTCTATACTTTCAAGGTCCCCTGAGTCCAAAAGAGTGGTTTTGGGTATTGGTCTCTGTGTGTGTGTATGTCTGTATACACTTTATCTTGATCCCTAATTGACCAATCGACTTAAAATTTGGAACTTATGGGGACCCGACTCTAAGAAATTCAAAAAATTCATCAAAAAATGGCGGATAATATGCCAAAAATGGTGTTTTTCAAGATTTTCTCGAAAATGGCTCTAACGATTTTTTTGAAACTCATACCAAAAATAGCCCTATATAAGCCCTATTGACTGTCATAAGTCTCGTTCCTGGCAAAATCGCATAAGATCCGCGTATTGTTGAGAATAATGGATTTTGCAATATTTAGATTACTAATTAACGGATTGACTTGAAATTTGGAACTAAAGGTTCTTATACCATGAGGACCCAACACTAAGAAATTCAAAAAAATTCATCAAAAAATGGCAAATAATATGCCAAAAATGGTGTTTTTCAAGATTTTCTCAAAAATGGCTCTAACAATTTTTTGAAACTCATACCAAAAAATAGCCCTATAGATAGGGCTTATCTATCAACTGCCATGAGTCTCGTTCCTGGCAAAATCGCAGAAGATCTGCAGCATTGTTGAGAAAAATGGATTTTGCAATATTTTTATCTTGATTTTCTCAAAAATTTTCAAACTATTTTCTTTAAACTGACACCCTATATAGTCATTAATAAGCAATAATCAACTGGCGTATCCCCTTTGTGGAAGATTAGCTGGGGCGCCACCCCAGACTTGAAAAGTTGAGTAATTTGTAGATAGGCAACCCCCACTACATGAATCTGTATATAGGCAACCCGCACAACATGGCTCGGTAAGTGGAGTTTGAGCACGCAGGCAGCGTGCTTGCCGCTCGTGTGAAAAAATTGTATCAATGCCATTCCGCCAAACTGTCAAACTCGCAATCAAAGCAATCCATATCAGGATTTAAAAGGAGACAAAAATCACATTTGGAAAAAGTATTGGTGTTTCATAATAAATGTCTGGTAAAATACCAGAGTATGATCCTTTATCGATTCCACCTCTTTGATCCAATACATTGAAATAGATACCAAAAAGTCTAATTTCATTCAAAATCTAAGTCATTTCAGCTAAAATCTAGCCAAAGCGCCGACAGGCGCAAGTCATCATGGGCTTGTGAAAATTTCAAATTGCACACACGATTAGCCTAAGCGCCGGTAGGCGCGAGGCGTCATCGGCAAGTGCAAATTTCACTGTTAGTATCAGAAGATGAGCAAGTAATAGTGTAATGAAATTTGCACTCGCTGATGACTAGGTATGGATAATGGATAGCCTACTTGTATCAGGCTAAGCAAATGCGAATGGCAAGGAAAGTTGTGTGAGTGTACCACACCAGATTTTTGTATGAGATATGGATTGTTTCATAGAAAACGTTTGTATAGGGTTATGGTACTGCATGAACTTTTGATATTAGGCCTGTAGTCCTACTTACTTATCAACTACCACCAGTTCTTTTTTGTGATTTGCTTCTAAATTGAACTTTTTATCTCATCATGGAGCCTAGCACAAGTGAAAATAGGGATCACAATAGTGATTTTGAAAATATTTTGAATGATGATTGCATATTAGAGTTGCTAGGAGATGGTAATTTGTCTGAGCTGAGTGATCTAGAAAATGAGGAATTAGATGACATTTCAGTTGATGAAGGGCCCAGTCATCAAAATACCATAGAACTCAAAATAGGAAGTGATGTTCTAAAAAAAGATTGTGAACCACTGGAAGAGAGTGACCATCAAGCCTCTGTAGTTGAAGACACTATAACCAATCCATTAGAAGATAGGGAGCCCAATAACAATGAAGATAATAGAGATGGTATTTTCAACTTCTGGAAATAGATGAGCTGTCTTCCCCATTGGAATACTTCCAAGGGTATTGTCCAGACAAGTTATTTGACTTGATGTCAGAAATGACCAATATCTATGCTCTACAAAATAATGTCACAAATTTCAAATTGACCAACACAAATGAAATAAAAACTCTGGTAGCATTGCACATTGCAACAGCAATTTATAAATTCAAAAGAATAAGAATGTACTGGGATTCAATGCTAAAATTCAAATTATTCACAGATAACATGTCTAGAGATTGTTTTATTGAACTGCGTAGCAATTTTGCATTTGGTCAACAATCTTGAAGTCCCCAAGAACAACACAGATAAATTCTACAAGGTTCGACTACTTTACAATAGTAATTGTGACAGGTGTTTGAAAATTGAATTAGAAGAAATACTAAGTGTAGACGAAGCAATGATTCCATTTACTGGTTGATTAGCAGTGAAGCAGTATATCAAGAACAAGCCTACTCCATGGGGAATAAAAATATTTATGCTCTGTGGGAAAAGTGGTCTATGTTATGACTTTATCATTTATCAGGGTGCCACTAATGAGATTTCCAATGACATTCAAAAAATGTAGGTTTGGGGCCCAGTGTAGTTCTCAAGTTAGTTGATAGGTTCAAAGGTGAAAAAGGGCATAAGTTGTACTTGACAACTACTTTTTGTCATATAATCTTTTCCATATCCTAAATGAGTTGAAAGTCAAAGCAGCAGGGACTGTGAGGGTTAACAGATTCCTCAACCCTCCTCTCCTGTCAGATAAGGAGGCCATGAAGAAAGGATGAGGTTTCTGTGATGAAGTGTGCAGTCTGGACAATGGAACACTGGTCAAATGGATTGACAATAAGGCGGTAGTTGTAGGGTCCAATTATGTAGGAGTAGGCACTACTGATGAAGTTGAACGATAGGACAAATCCAGAAAACAATACACTACAGTTGTTTGGCCTGAAGTAATCAAGGATTACAATCATGGAATGGGTGGCGTTGATCTGTTTGATCAGTCAATGAGCTACTATAGAATATTTCTGAGGTCAAAGAAGTGGCCACTCCGTATGATCTTCCATGGAATAGATGTGGCAATAGTTCAAGGCTGGAAGGAATACAATAGAGAAGCTGAAAGTTCCAAAAGAAAACATGATGGATCTACTTGAATTCAGGATAAGAGTGATGGATGGTCTACTTTTGGTAGGGAGATCAGTACCCACAAGTAAACGTGGTCGTCCAAGCAATACTCCTCCAACAATCAAAGTGGTTCAACGGAGACAAGGAGAGAAACGACCCCTCCCAGAGGTTCAATTTGATGGTGTAGATCATCTCTCCCATCCATAGTGATGAAGTATTACCTCAGAGGTGTAAATACTCAAAGTGTAAAGGGAGGTCAAGGATGGTGTGTGAGAAGTGCAATGTCCACCTTTGCTGGACAAATGAAAGAAATTGTTTTCAAAACTTCCACAAAAAAAAACTGATGGATGGAGTGAAGGATGAACGGGTGGAGTTGTTGAATGCATTAAATTTCTTTTATCTAATTTGAATAGTATGTATTTGATGATCAGTATACCCAATCAGTACATGATCAGTATTACCCAAAGCAATATCATTACTTAGCATCAGGGGCGGTCTGGCTCAGCTGGGGCCCCGGCTATGGCTGAATGCAGGGCCCCCACGGGGGTCTGGGGGGTCCAGGAAAATTTTTATAAATTGATGCCTAACAACTGATTTTTACACCATTTTGGAGTATATAATATATCTAAAAAATAAGTGGTATTTGGTAGCTTATTATTAAGAAACATTTGTATTTTTTATGAGAAAATACTTTTTTAAGTAAACAGCCTGAAAATAGAATAACATGTTACTATTATATGCGGTGCTAAATTTTAGAGGAAGTAAAATAAATAAAAGTTTCTTAAATAGGCCCTATATATGTACTAAGAAAGTCAGTTCAATTAGGGCAGTGACAAGTTTTGGATTATTTTATTGCCTGTTTTGTTTGGCAGGTAGAACTGTAGGCCCTAATCTGGTCAAGGGTCAGTGTTCAGTAGTAGAAACCATGATAATGAAGACAATGTATGGTTTGATTAGGGCCGGATTTAGGATCTGAGGGCTAGATGCTCAGCTTGTGGTGAGGGCCCCTATGGGAGGATTTGGGCTGTGTACCCTCTCAGCTAAGCGGGGGGTCTGGGGGCCATCCCCTGGGAAATTTTGTAAAAATTTACTTCAAAATTGCGTTTGAGAAGGCAATTTTATGGTATATTAAATGAGGAAACTCCTGTTTTTTAAGATGAAATATTGATAATGATAGCCTATATAAGACCAACTATTTGATACTAAGTTTAAGATAAAATCAAATAAAAATTCAAGAATTTTCATGATTGAAAACTTGTTCACTTTGAAATTGGGATAAAATTTAGAACTCATTCTTTCAATGTTGCAGTCTTTACTAGCAAATCTTCACTTTGCAAAATTGATCCCAATAGACCACAACTGTTTTGATTCTCAAGCTGAAGTTTTTATTAAGTTTTCATTTCATTCATTCAAAGTCAAATTCAACTTTCATTAAATCATAAGTGCCAAACGTCAAATTTTGGTAGTTTGGTAGTGCAAGCTGCCAAAGCTCATAAGTTATTACAATAATTTATTATTCAATATCAGAAAAGCTTAGCTTCTTCTTCTTCTTCTTTGTCTCTCCCCCTACTGCCTCACAGCGTTGAGGTAGCCTCAGTCCACTTCTTCCATTGATCCCTATCCATCGCCACCCTCCTCATCTCTGGAACCGTCTTCCCTCTTCTTCTTCCTATTCCCTCAATGCAATCCTCATATGAATACCTTGGACGTCCCACCGTTCTTCTTCCCTGTACTCTAACACTTAAAAACTGTTTTGCCTTGCTGTCATCCCTCATCCGCTGCACATGTCCATACCATCCCAACTGCCTCATTTCTATTCTTTCCCCCAACATCTCTCATTCCCACCTCTTCTCTTATTCTAGTATTTCGTACTCTATCCCTTCTTGTCTTACCAACAGTCTTTCTATGACATTTCATTTCCCTTATCTTATTTTCGTGGCTTGTTTTTATAGGCCAACTTTTGCTCCCATATAGCATGATGGACTCTATTATTGTTTTATATATCTGGTTCTTTATCTTTTTATCTAGCTCTCTTTTTCCAAATATACAATCTTTTATTGCATAGTAGGCAGCAGCTCTTTTCTCACTCTGTTTAGCACCTCCCCACCTATCTTCCCATCCTCTGAAATCACTGTTCCCAGGTACTGATATTTCTCCACCTGGGGATCCCAACCAACTGACCTGGCCAGACCGCCCCTGCTTAGCATTAAGACCAAATGCCTACAATTGTAACCATAATGATATCTTGATAAGAGAAAATGATAAAAGAATAATTTCTTCTTCTAAATTCATTAAAAAATAATAATGAAGAAAATTCAACAGATAATTTTTTTTTGAAATTAGACATCCAGGATTAAATGGGTTAACACAATCAAACAAATAAAGATAACTGTTAGATCTCATGTTCACATTTTGAAATCTTTCATTGTTTGTTGGACTTCAGTCGCACTTTGTCATTCTGTGACATATCAATTTTTGTATTGATCACTGTTTTTGTCCACTTTGTCACCATCAAGCTGTGTTAATCACTTTTAGATCATATCTTTGATTATTTGCTTTGTTAATGATAATTTGTCATTAATTCAATATTAGCAACATTTTTGTATTGTCTTCATTCACTTTTAATTGGTTCTCACAATTTATTGGTCAATTAGTTTAACCGGACATGAATATGTATGATGTGAGCCAAAACTCTTGTAGGTGGCCCCTGACAATTTTTTTTCCACACTAAATGTCACAGGCGTGAATGCTTTGACAATCTACAAGGCAAATCAAGGGAATGTCCTTGTGTCCAGATTGGATTTTTTGAAAAGATTGGCATTTGAACTGACGACACCTCATATGGAGCACTGTATCAGCCTTGACACAATACCCAAACAAATAAGGACCAGAGGAAGGATTCTGTAGAATCTGGATCAAGGAGGAGCAGTCCCAACTCAACAGCTACTGCAACCGTCTTAAACTGCTGAAACTGGAAGATGCTACCTGTGTGGTAGGGCATGGAACAAAACCACAAGAAAATCTTGTATCAAGTGCAATAAGTGGATTTATTTAGATCATCTAAGAAGTCTAAGACTGAGTGTATTGAATAAGGAAAGTTTAATTTTCTATCATTTGTGAGTATTACATTTTTTGACATTTGAGAGCATTTAATTATCTAAAATTTGTGTAGTAACATTACCCTGCATTACTCATGCGGGGTAAATATGACCCCAGCCGGGAATTTTTGTTTGGCCTGGCGGGCTAGTTGGCACTACTGGTCTAGCAGTTCCAATAGCTTAGTGTTTCTTCATCCAGTTGAAGGTCACCTAGTCGCCATTGTGCTGTCTGCTGCCGTTTAGTTGTAATAAGAGCATATTTAGCTTGGGGTCCTATACAACCCCGCGCGAGTGTTAAGGGTCCCTTTATTTTTTATAGTTCATTCAATTTCTTTTCTGTTATAAGGCTTTGTTATTGAACATTCTTGTATAATATATCCCAGTTCAAATATGGCTGATAATTTAGCCACTACAGCTACTGGTTTTGATACTTTTGTGAACAACATTCTCAATGAACTTGATGACAAGGAAGTTGGCGGTGCTACTTCTGAAGTAGAAGACATTGATGAGGTTAGCATTGAGGACAATCATGAAAATAGTGAGAGTGAACAAAGTGCTGAAGAAATGACAGACAATTCTGGTGATGAAATGGACACAAATGACATTCCAGTACGTTTTTTTATTGGAAAAAACGGGCACACATTGTGGATGGACCAACCACCACCTCAAGCTGTTTGTGTCAGGTCACGGAACATTGTTCCAGCCATACATGCCCCTGGTGTGAAGACAGCAGCAGGTAAACAAGCTACTACACCTATTCAAAGCTGGAGGTTGTTTTTCACTGATGACGTTTTACAGCAGATTGTTGAATGTACCAATATAAAAATTCGTCAGCTTCAACCAAATTATAGTAGGGAGCGGGATGCAAAAGAAACGACCCTATCTGAGATAAAAGCTGTGATAGGTTTGCTATATTTAGCTGGAGTCAAGAAATCCTCACATGTCACCTTGAAGGATTTGTGGGAAACTGATGGATTAGGTCTTGAACTTTTCCGTTGCGTTATGAACCTGTCTCGTTTTACATTTCTGCTGTTAGCTATAAGGTTTGATAACATATTGACTAGAGATGAGAGAAAAGAGTTTGACCGGCTAGCTCCTGTTAGAGAAATGTTTAGCCAGCTTGTGGAAAATTTCCAAAAGTATTATTCTCCTGGGCACTTGATGACGTTAGATGAGAAGCTTGAAGCTTTTAGGGGCAAATGCCCTTTTCAGCAATTTATCAAAAACAAGCCCGCCAAGTATGGCCTGAAATTATTTTCTCTTGTTGACGCTAAAATGGCCTATAAGTATAATTTAGAAATTTATGCAGGTAAACAGCCTGAAGGTCCATTTCAGGTATCCAACTCAGCGAAGGATGTTACATTGAGACTCATAAAGCCAATTGAAAACACTGGATGAAATCTAACAACTGATAATTGGTACACTAGTGTACCATTAGCCATAGAAATGCTAGACAAAAAATTAACTTTGGTTGGAACCCTACGTAAGAACAAGGCAGAAATACCACCTGAGTTCATTGTAAACAAAGCAGTGTGTTCAAGTATATTTGGCTTTGATGATAATAATATTACTTTAGTAAGTTACTCTGCAAAAAAAAAATAAAAATGTGATTCTGTTGTCGTCAATGCATGATTCACCTACTATTGATCCAGACACAGGGGATAAAAGAAAGCCAGAAATTATAACGTTCTATAACAGCACAAAAGGTGGGGTCAATACCACTGACCAGTTATCAGCCTTGTATTCGGTATCCAGAAAAACCCGCCAATGGCCTATGGTAATATTCTTCTGTTTACTAAATACCGCCGGAATAAATGCACAAGTCATTGTTGCATCAAATAAAAGGTTTGAAGAGCAAATTGTTCGAAGGAAGTTCTTACAAGAGCTTGGGATCAGCCTTGTCAAACCTTTTATGGAAGAAAGAGCCCAAATGATGAACCTTCCAAAGGAACTCCGAACACAAATCAAAAAGTTTTTGCCTACTCAAGAAGATCCTCCAGCCCCTAGACAAAGATTAGCCAAAGGAAGATGTGATATCTGTCCTCGTAGCTGGGACAGAAAAACTTGAAACTCGTGTGAGAAATGTTACAAACTGTTGTGTAAAGAGCACATGCAAGTTGTTTGTGGAGATTGTTTGGATAACCAATAAACTGATTCTTGTGTAAGATCTGCAAAAATTAACCTTGATCTGTATTATTCAACCTTAGTAATTGTGTTTCTTCTTTATAATATATATATTTGAATTTGTACAACTGACTTTGTTATTTCTTGAATCCAACTCATATAGTAGTATAGAACCTGTATGTAAAGCTGTTACATATGTATAAATAGGGTATTTCAGGATGAATGTGCAATACTTCTATTTTTGTACCCACTTAGAGCCTCTAAAAGATCAGAAAATTGAAAATCTTATAAAAAATGTCAACTTTCTGTCATTGTTATCCCTGTATCAAAGAATTTTTGGGGGTAAGTCTTATAGAACTTTTTTCTGTACTGGGTGTAAGGAATCAGCCTGAGAAGTATTGCACATTCCTGCTGAAACACTCTGTATATAAGTTATATATATAGCTTTTAAATATGCCATTAAGTACCAAGTATGATAAATTATCACTGAATATTGTTTAAATGTGAAAGAGATTGTTTTTATGTTACTTTTTAGGTAAAAAACAAAGTGGGGTCTATATAACCCCACGCGAGTATTACTGTAACCAATGCCCGCGCGAGTAATGCAGGGACAATATTATGACAATATTATTTTGTATAAACTTTCAATTTCATAATTTTCAATTTATTCTATTTTATTTTTTATTGAGGCTGAAAATAAAAAATATTAATTTTCATCAAAGTATATTGTTTCATCACAACCAAAAATGACAAATGACATCATTTAATGACAATTAAATATCAAAATAGTCATGAAAATAGAGTGGAACACAATTGTGCTCCACGCAATCACTCTTTTTTTAGTAATCCACATGAGCAGCAGAGTGTTAAGATACAATTAGCCCCAGTTATCTCATCTATTGATATAATGTTGCAAACCATAGTCGAATTAGACAAACAACGGCAAAGCTTACAGGGCAAAATCACTAGTATAGGCATACAGAATAGCCAGGTGGCCCAAAAATGTGCCAATATCAAAGTTAAGTTACAAACGCAGGAAGAAAAGGTGACTACACTAAGTCAAAACACTACTGCTATTAACGGTAACCTAGCAAAAAAACTTTGCGCAGCCAATTAAAAAATAAAGAAGTTGGAGGATAAAGTTGACTTAGCTAGGAGGACAGGCAAAATTAACTTCAAGTCAATATACCAGACACCACTTCAATACTGCAAAGCTTAGGTTGATTTGACAATACTGTAGATACTATGCATCCAAAAGCATTTGTGGAACAGTTGCGCACTATAGATGACTTACTTCCTGTACCTTGGGCTGTATGCAAGCTTAGATTGACCACCCTATTGTCAGGAGAAGCATTAGTGTTTTTAAGAAGCCAAGTACAAGAAGTACACACACTAGAAGACTTCACATGTATCTTTTTAGAACAGTATTGGAGTCTAGACAGGCAACAAACCTTGCTGGCCAATATTATTTCAAGTTAATATGACTATAAAAGCAGCAAAACATTCACAGCTTTTGCATCCCATATTAGTTATTGTAACACTCTGCTTGATGACCCAATGACCCAACCTTACATTGGCTAATATTGTCATGAAAAAATTACCTTATTTTGTGCAACTGGCATTGGCCACTACTAACGTCTGGAGTTATAATGATTTGGAGATTAACAAACATAGCATACAATCAGTAACCCGGGAGAAGGGAAATAAACCTGGTCAATAATGTCACAAAAACTTTTTGTGACAAAGGGAAACTCAACTTTTGGAGCTGTTTACAACTTACTCCTACTACCAACAAAACCCTCCCTCCCCACCAAGAATTGGGGTGGCAAGTCTTCCTGCAAGGCCCAAATCGCTTGCCTATATTATTGGCCAGAATTGTTTACAGATGTTGCACGCTATGTGAGGAGATGTCAAGAGTGTATAAAACATAAGGTGGAGCAGAGGAGCCCGTATGGGCAGATGAACGCCCAGAGAAAGGTTACTCAACCTTGGGAGACAGTCAGTACGGACTTAGTGGGACCACTGCCACGATCTAAGAGAGGTTATACAGGGTGTCTAGCAGTTGGGAAAATTGGGAAAGTCGGGAATTAGTCTGGAAATGAAATAAGGTCGGGAAAAGTCAGGAATTAGTCTGGAATTTGAAGTTGAGTCGGGAAATCCATATAGATTATAAAGTTGTTGATTTTTTTTCTTATTAGTTGAGTTACTTTCATATTGGGCAGGGCGTGCCTGTTCAAGTATCAAGTAGGATATAGAAAAACAATATTTTGCAAATATTGATATTTTTGAACCGATATCCAATATTTTTGACATTGATGGCCAGGCACTAGAACAAGCTTAGTGGGGAGACGGTTCAGTGTTTCCGCTTTCAGTTTCAGTTTTTGTGAATTGGTGCTGAACCAAGCGTTGGACGAAATGATTTCATGAATATTTTTTTCTAGAGAATAAAATTTGGAAGTATTTATAAAGATTGGAAAAATGATTGGATTTATCACAAAAAAGATGATAAAACCTGGTTGTGAACCTTCTTATGTCAAAGTTCTCGCAATTCTTATAGTAACCATCTGAGAGAGGACGATTTTTCCACATTTCTTGATAATTTTCAAATGTTTTAAAAATAATTTTTAAAATGTCGAAAATTGGAATTTCCAATGTGCAGGTATTATTATTATTCAAGAGTATCATTTGAATCTGAATTTTGGAGGTTGTGACGTGCGCTTTGGCTTTAAATAAGCCCCACATTTGGGTGTCATCTTGTCATGTTTTATTCTCCTTAAGGAGGAACAAATACATGATTTTTTAAATACTCTTATCTCAGGGAAAATTTACTTATTACAATTCAAGATACTTGCAAGAATTTATCAAATCTGTGTATTCGACAGCAGTTAAAGACTGAATTTAAATTAATAAGAAATAACTAGATATTGAGACTCATATATAAATCTGAGTAAGGTTTCTACCCTTCTCACTCCAATCCAGTAGTTCACAGGCCTCAGCCAAGAACTCCACGTAGAATATCAGGTGAAACTTGTCGTCCACCCAATGCTAAATAGACAAGTCAGTGGAATGCACGAAATTCCCTACTTATGCTTGTCTAATTGGTCATAACGATGCAACCAATGGCAAACACAAGTATTGCTCTCACTGCGATATTATGGACAGATCCCGGTCGAAGAACCTATACAGGTTGGACCAGAGCTATTTTCTGTTCCTTGCCTAATTAGATTGGTGGGAAAGGCGGCATCCAGCCAACAGAATAATTGACTATCTTGACTCCAGCAAGGTGATGATTCTTATGAATACAGAATCCCAATATCTAGTTGTAAATATTTGCATGAAAGCAATGAAAAAGAATTGAAAATAAGAAATTTTTTATTAGACAAGAAAAGTAAAGCAAGGCATCTAATAAATTAATGATAATTTAGGAGATGTCCATCCTCACCAATCCTGTCTAAACAACCAGGTGAATTAATAAATTGGCTATAAACCAAAGAAAGCTTAGAAAATGGCTTATTATCTATTGTGGGTATTTTACCCTTAATTTAAGTTAATTATTGCTGTTAATTCTTGAAAAGCTAAATGGATAATTTAACTTTTCATGAACTAGCCACTTAGGTGAAATTAAAAAAAAAATGTAATCAATTTAAAGTATAAATATATGAATATATTCTTCTGCCTCACAGTAGGCTACAGAGCAAATTTAAAATATTGTGAATAAATAAATATAAATATTAAATTTCAAATATCACAGGTCCATCATTTTTTGCAAGTCTCCACATTCATGAACCTGTGGGTTCGTGATGCTTAGGCACATTATGACAGAGTTCCCTATGTATCCACCATGGGTATATTAAATTTCGAAGAGTTTCGTCGAATGAGATCTCATTTTTATGTAAATTTTGACTAATACGGTTGCACTTCAACCAGAGCTCTGGGTAATCAATTACGAAGAACTAATTGTTTGTCACTCACGTGCGCAGATAGGTCGGTGCAAACAAATCCTGGCCTCCTTAGGATGGTCAATCTCGTCTCATGGAAACGTCGAATTTAAATACGTAGTAGATCCTGGGATGGCAACTCCAGAAGGGGATAAAGTTACTAAAAGATCATTTGCAACATACTAGGCCACTAATGCCACATTTAATTTTTAACAGGACTGGGTCATCTGGTCTGCCTCAGCCGGTCTTGAGCAGGAGAAGAGCAAAGCCAAAGTGACCGTTTCCTTTCAAAATGACCCCATCCTAGACTACAGTATGTGCCAATGTGATAATATTGACTCTTTCTAGAGCGGCAATTTCAAAAAGACAATTTTCAAATGAGACTAAAATCTCATTATAACAAGCTAAATACAGCAATTTTATGTATCAAATACTAACAACGCTGACCTACATTCCAATAAATCTATTATATACACAATTTAGTTATTTATTTTCCTATAAATCTATAATTTAAGTATTCATATTTGAATAAGGAGCCACTAAGCATTGACTAAATCTCAAAAGTTAAATATGGCTTGACTTGCTATAAACTATAAAATGTGTTTAAACACTACAAATATTACAGATAATTGAATAAAACATTTATATAGTGAGGAACGCAAATAATTTACATAATCGGCTTTCTGCATACTGGCTTTTAGCTTATATGATAAGGTAGTATGTGACTAGGCTATGACAAAAAATCAGGTACATAGAGACAAATATTAAAGCTTTACGATCACAGGTGATAAATAATCCCATCTATATGATGTAAGAAGCTATATTGAGCAAATAATATAATTAATTATTCCATTGTTGCAAGTTGCAATAGGTTGGTAACTGAACAAACACTGACAAGTATATTTGCCGGCAAACCAGCTGATGTTGACAACACAAGAAATAGGTTATGATCCATCAAATTAGCGAGCCTAGACGTAATCATTTCTAGTATTACGAATAATTTGCATTTTAAATAAATACGGGTGACAATCCCCTCAATAAACGCAAATGAGTTCTTATCTCCTAAGATAGCGGTACCAGATAACAGCCGCAACACTCTGTAACGGTAAGGCTCTATAAACACAGCAATAACTCCCAGTTGGGATTTGAAACATTACAAGGTTTTCACCGAATTTGGATTATAATATATGAATTTATACCGCCGTAATAAGTAGAAATTTATGAGCTATTGAATGATATAATCTGACGTACCGATTAAAAGTTATGAGGGAATATGAATTATTAAAAATAAAAATATGCTTTTGACCAATCCCCATGAATTATATGATATTATTGGTCATGCAAACAATGTTTATGACACTCTAGGGGTTTAAGAGAAGAAATCCAGAAGTATGAGCAAATCCTAATATTTTTAGTATGTTTTTGTTTTATAAATTTTTTTAAAAATTTTATTGGTTTTTGGGGGTGTAAGGGTTTTATAAAATTGCTGTAGCACATGAACCACCAAACATAGAAGAGTGATTTTGGTCTCAAATTGAAAAGAAATAAATTTCGCCGAGAGGGATTTTGAAATAAGGATGCAAGTGTTATCAATTCAACGTTACAAACTTTTAAAAAAATGGAGTAATTCCTGTGGAAGATTAAGGAGTTTTCAAGAAATAGTTATTTGAAAACGGTTGATGATACAGAGTTGTAATTGATCTCAATCTTTTCCGAATTTTATTCTCTATAAAAAACATCCAAAACATGAAATTTTTTCGTCCGACGCTTGGTTTGACATCAATTCACAAAAAACTGAAATTTTGCACCTTTCAATCCCCCTTCCCCCAAAACCTGATGCTCAAAAGAGTGTAACTTTTTACCAAACCATATAGAAGTTGTATAGAACAAGTTGGCATATGAATTGTCATTTCTCTTTGGATGATGAGGTACGGTCTTTTTTTTAATTAATTGCACCGTAATACTAGTTGTAAAAATTGAATAACATAGAGGTTCGAGTCTAATTGCACCGTACTATATGTAAACATAAAATAATGTTAATAGTATGTTTTGAAATATACCCTATTTTGATACATAGGGTGGTATGTTTCAGACATAAGTCATATCATATCACGTTTATCACGTTGAAAAAGCATAAAGAAACTCCAACTTTGTATTAAAAAAAGTCAGGAAAATGTCTTGAATTTTGTAATGCAAATTGCTAGACACCCTGTAAAGCAGCAGTGGAAATCTCTCTTGTCTTCTTATTCCAATAAATAGGATGTATTTACAAAGAAATATGGTGTGTCTATGTATCTGTACCCCCCTCCATCCCTCCCAGCCAACACAGGTCATCAAATTCTATTTTAAAAGTTCATCTTACATTAGATAAAGTAATTTTAGTTGTTATTGCAGCAGTAGAAATCTCTCTTGTCTGGCTAATCCAATAAATGGAATGTATTTTCAGATAAATTTGGTGTGTCTATGTATCTTAACCCCCTCCACCCCACCCGGCCTTCACAGGTCAACAAATTATATTTTATAATCTTATTCCAATAAATAGGAAGTTTTTACAAAGGAATATGGTGTGTCTATGTATCTTAACCCCCTACCACCCCTCCCTGCCTTCACAGGTCATCAAATTCTATTGTAAAAGTTCAACTTACATTAGATAAAGTCATTTCAGTTCTATAGCAGCAGTGGAAATCTCTTGTCTTCTTATTCCAATAAATAGGAAGTCTTTACAAAGGAATATGGTGTGTCTATGCATCTGCAACCCCCTCCACCCCTCCCTGCCTTCAAAGGTCATCAAATTCTATTTTAAAAGTTCAACTTACATTAGATGAAGTAATTTTAGTTGCTATAGCAGCAGTAGAATTCTCTCTTGTCTGTTATTCCAATAAATAGGATGTAATTTCAAAGAAATATGGTGTGTCTATATATCTTAACCCCCCTCCACCCCTCCCAGTCTACACAGGTCATCAAATTATATTTTGAAAGTTCATCTTACATGAGTTAAAGTAATTTTAGTTGTTATTGCAGCCATATTTATACATGTCTTGCCATTGACTAGAAATAAGCAACAAATTCAAAACCAGGAAATAACCATACCATGAGCTTACCAACTGTCCTGACAGAGCCGAGCATTGATAGCAGTCATTAACCAACTGTCGGATGTTTTGGTATTTGCTATATCTACATAATATTACAGTAAAACTACTTCTAATTTTAATAATTCGAGGCTTAGGAAGCCTAAAAAGCAACAGAACTGTCTGTTCCGTATCAATTGAGCAGCTCTTTGCGTAAGGTGATTGAACTCACCATCTTTCCAATGTTATTTCACCAGGCAAAGCTTTGGTCATTTAAAATTTTGGCTCCATTTAAATGCGTGTTAAATCAAAGCCATGTCCAAGCTGCTCTAGGGTGAATAAAGCTCTAGAGTCAATAAGCTGCGCTTAAACTTGAAGTGTGTCATGGGAGCAGTTCTCTCCATAACCCTCCCATCTTGCTTCTAGTAGAAAACTATGGGCGCCATCTTGGAAACTGTTGTCTAGTTTAGCTATATTACTGTTTTTTATTCAACTTTTCAAAGTTAATTTTCCATTTAAAAGAATAAATTTTATCAGAATGTGTTCCTTAAACTTTGTTTATTAGTTTCTGCATATAGAAATCGTTTATGTGCTTCTATTTTTTTGTAATTCGAATGCAACACAAGTGGCATTCTTTGATTTGGTAAGCCGAAAGTTGAATTTCATTGATTATGTTCAATTTTATGAATTTTCAAGTTTTCCACTGGTTTAAACTTGAATTTTGAGTATTCTAAATTGTATTCCTATTAATGGTTATACTTGAGTCAGTCAAAATTATGTTTATAACTTGAAATTACTATTGGTTTTCTTGGCCCATTACGGGGAATTAATTTTGCCGTTGATTGCATTTCAACATAGAATTCCTAACTTATTGATTCAGGAATTATTACTTATTGTAAATTGTGATATAAGTTTGGTACATAGTTTTTTCTAGGTAGAATCCATCTAATTGGTCAAAATTTTCTTGTACCTCATTGAAAGTCAAAGCCTTCCATAAGGTACTAACCTGGGGTAGCCGTGGGTCAGAATTTGATTTCAGTTAAAAGCAGTATTGCAGTGATTGATACTCATTGTATGAAGTAAAATTAGCTTGATAAATTGTTTCCACTTATTTTAATTATTATTTTATATGTTATTTATACTTTTTATTACGTTACTTTAAAAATGAACTCATAGTAATGTATGGGTTAGGTTAGGCTAGCCTATGCAGTACAGTAGGTGTATTATCAATACTGGTGCTGCAAATTCACTTACATTAGTTTGAATTTTCAATTGTATTGTATCCAACTCTCAATATATTCAGTTGATTAAGTCAGAGCTACTGTGTGTTGTATAGTCAACTCTAGCTTGGTTGGCGGATAGTGCCTCTAGCTATTCCTGCAGATACAGCTCTATATTTTATTGAAGTTTGTGGTGATTATTTATTGATTGGTTAATGACTGCTATCAATGCTCGGCTCTGTCAGGACAGTTGGTGAGCTCATGGTATGGTTATTTCCTGGTTTTGAATTTGTTGCTTATTTCTAGTCAATGGCAAGACATGTATAAATATGGCTGCAATAACAAATAAAATTACTTTATCTAATGTAAGATGAACTTTCAAAATATAATTTGATGACCTGTGTAGGCTGGGAGGGATGGAGGGGGGTTAAGATATATAGACACACCATATTTCTTTGAAATTACATCCTATTTACTGGAATAAACAGACAAGAGAGAATTCTACTGCTGCTATAGCAACTAAAATTACTTTATCTAATGTAAGTTGAACTTTTAAAATAGAATTTGATGACCTGTGAAGGCAGGGAGGGGTGGTGGGGGGTTAAGATACATAGACACACCATATTCCTTTGTAAAGACTTCCTATTTATTGGAATAAGATTATAAAATAGAATTTGATGACCTGTGTAGGCTGGGAGGGATGGAGGGGGGTTAAGATATATAGACACACCATATTTCTTTGAAATTACATCCTATTTACTGGAATAAACAGACAAGAGAGAATTCTACTGCTGCTATAGCAACTAAAATTACTTTATCTAATGTAAGTTGAACTTTTAAAATAGAATTTGATGACCTGTGAAGGCTGGGAGGGGTGGAGGGGGGTACAGATACATAGACACACCATATTTCTTTGTAAATACATCCTATTTATTGGAATAAGAAGACAAGAGAGATTTCCACTGCTGCTTTACAGGGTGTCTAGCAATTTGCATGCCCATAGCTTGGAGCCCATTAAGGTTGGTCAAATCGTCCTAATTCAAAATTTCACCAACTATATGGCCATTGGCAGGTGTAGAATTTTCTTTACTAGTTTTGGATTTAGCCAAATAAGACTAGTCTTATAAGACTTAAGGCTCAGTAAGACTTAATTAATAAGACTTATCACTACAACTAAAAAGTCTTAAATAAGATCTCAATGGAGAGAATGAAAGAGGAGATGACTCAGAAAATCTTGAAAAAAATCACAAAATGGTTGAGTGAGGAATGATGAGAATCTATCTGAGGATTATGATTGGAATGAAACTGTAGAATACAATTCCCAAATGAAAGTACAGCTTGCTTTGAATCAGAAGGCTTTCCAAGAATCATTCTATCATCAAATGTACTGGCAATGGATGATACTTTTGATACATATAATAAAGAAAAGTTTATAAAAGCTTTGTTATCTTTTACAGGGTATGAGAAATATGACAATTAATTTGATATGTAATAAGATGACTGGAGGAGACTCAGTGACTTTTTCCAATCAATCTCTGTTGGAACAATCTATTTGTGTATTACCTTCTGGAAGATATCTCCCAAGATGATGATTTATTTTCCTATTCATCAAGAAATGGTCAATGTGTTTTTATTTCAGTAATGAATATTCTACACTGGAAAAACGGTTTGGTTGGCCCAACCAAATTTATTTGGTTGATTATGATTTGGTTGTTTCAACAATATTATAGTTCTGTTAAAGATAATTATAGAGTTGAATGTGGCAACATATTTTGTTTAAATTATTTGGTTGACTGTAACAAAATTTGGTGAATTGATTGCAATCCACACAATACTATCACTTTTACAAATTATGTAGTAATTATTTTATGTTGTATTTCATGAATATTACATACTTCCCAGATTGCACACAATGTAAAAATAACGTTTTTATAAGTGAAAAAAGTGAAGAGATAAAAGTATAAAATCAAATTGTTTCTTTTTCACGCATAAAATTCACGTACAGAATGTAAAGGTAAATAAATAGTAGAAATGATAACGTGAAAAAATGTGAAAGAGGAAAAAAGTAAAATCGATGATAAAGATTTTCATTTTTGAAAAATTGAAAATTTTTAAATTGGCCCTTTACTCTAAATCTAAACAAGGGTTTGGGCTGAAATTGACATATGGGGGCTATCTTCAACAAGGACAAGGGGAAACTAAAAAATGTAAATTTTTTTGATTAGAGCCATATTTTTTCTAGTATTTTGTACAATTTACTCTTATTAAAAAAAAATAATGTGAACTTGTAAAAAGCAATAGGATTTTGTGAGATATGAGAATATTTTTTCAATTTTCCTTAACTTTGAATGGTATGGCTAATTGAATTATAATATTATAATAGTGTAAATGTCTGTATACCTCCAGTTTTATTTCAAAATACTAGAAAAGGGTTATAAATTATTTTAAATTAGAGGCTGCAAAAAATTGTTGAGAAATCAAGTTGTTTACTTAATTACTATTGTACCGTATTAAAATCAAATGCATCAACAATCTATTGAAGACTTTATCCACTCCTCATGCCATCATGCAAATTCATCTGGAAGCATATGATTGCTATGAATCTGCTAAAAGTGATTTGACATTTAGGCTACGGCCACATGGGCAGCAAACAGCTGCAAATTTTGTCAATATTGTGAAGTTGCCCCTGACTCGTCCAAATTTTAATAAAAATCATGATTATTGCCATTATTTTGTGCTAAATTTGAGCTATTTTGTACTACCAGAAAATAATTTTGTACTCCTTCCCGTTTTGGGGTAAAAGTGTTTGAAAGTGATAACTTTCAAAGAATGTTGAGCTGCGGCCATATGACCAGCAAACATCTGCAGCAATAAACAACAATTTTGTATCACCGTATTCAACTATGGAACATATGTTCTCTGTGGCAGAAAAAAGTCAGTTGTTCTCTTTTGACAAGCTTCAAAATGTCGGTGATACTAGATGAAGCTAGTAAAGCTGCTTTGGCTTTGCTTTTAGTAGCAAGGAAAAGAAGAATGAGAAACAGGAGAAGACGTTGGTGGATTCATCCTGTAATAAGTAATAGATCGAATAGAGGCAAATTTTTTATCCTTCAAGATACTCTCAAAAATCACCCTGACAAATTTCATGACTATTACAGGATGTCCATTGGCTCATTTGACATCATTTTATCAGCTATCAGGGAAAAATTATCTAAAAAAAACACAGTGAGGGAAAGCATAAGTGCAGAAGAAAAGTTGTCAATTACTTTGAGGTGAGTGAAAATATATTATATTTATTCTCTATAAAAAACTATTTTTCAACATTTTTCAATAACATTTATTGAAATAACATTAGTTTTTCAAATAACATTAGAATGAAGTGACATTAGTAGGGTGAACCACTTCTTTGAAAAAGACTTCGTTAACATATTGAAAGGCAATAAGTAAGTGATAACGCGCCAGTCTAATAACCAAAAGGATCCGGGTTCGAATCTTAACCGGGGAACAATTCTTTTACCATAGCACAATCACATAAATTGATAAAGAAGACCACTCCGTCTTTCGGAGGAAACGACCACCTGAAAAGTAGTCTTCATCTCCCATCATCACCATCCATCTCATTACTCATGTACAAGTCTATGAGCTCATGCGGGCTTCACCCCAGAAAACTAACAAAAAAAAGCGAAAAATATTATAAAAATTACATTATTTGAAAATAAATTTATTGTAAAGCCTAGTCTATCCAAGCAAAGAAGACATTCCGACAAGATGTGGAAAATTACCCAGCTTGATCAAAATTGGTTCAAAAATTATAAATTTATTGGTTTTAAATTGTAGAGAACATTCTGTTCTACAATATAGTGATCAGAATTATAATTTTTGAATCAATATTGATTGTTATTTTCCCATCTTGTCAGCATGTCTTCTCTGGTCGGAAAGACTATATCCGATGTTATTAATTGTTATTGAAAGAGGATGTGGATAGAGTGGTTTCATCATCAACTGAGTGTGCTGGAGAGTTGAAAAATTGTGAGGGAGATGAAGATTCTCTCGAAAAGGAAGCAGGGGTTGAATAAGTGTGTTGGGGTGTAGTGCGCCGATTGAACTGTTGTAGCATTTGGAGTACATTGATCTTAAACTCTAGTTTGTCAGATTCTTCTAACCGCTTTATACTTGGTAAAAGAGACATCAAAAAACTCTTGTCAGCATCATCTTCCTGCCTATTGCCTTTCAAGATGTTGATTAATTCACTTTCAAAGGTATTGGAGTTCTTAGGTCCACTTTTTCTTTTTTTTGGAGCAGTATTATTCATAACTTCTTCCTGTTCTACATAGTTTGTTGCAGGTTGGTCTTCAACGTTCATATTTCCGCATGTCCTAAAACAAATAACAGTATTTTTAGATTTACATTGCTTCAATAATGAAAATCCTAGTCGACATTTGACAAATAGTGAACAGTTATTGAATGTGCTCAATTTCATGTTGCTGCTGAAGATAGTAATGAGGCTTTCATGCAAATACGTACTATTTTTGAAATTTCAAAATAATGCATTGAGTTCAGATACCTCTTCCTTTTATTATCATGATGCGAAATTGTTGAACTTTGAGGGCGTTTTGTTAAACTATTAACCAATACAATAGACGAGCATAGAAAGAAGCCACTGGCAGTTCTTGCCCACAAAACAGGTGAAGTGCCCATATATTTTACTGTACAGCACTTCACCTGTTCCGTGGGCACGTGCCGCCAGTGCCTCCAACCGGCTCTAACCAGGGTCTTCAGATTGAGAGCCACATGCTTCAATCACTATGCCACCAAGTCAGAATGTAACTGAACCAGTTGTGGCCTAAATTAGAAAAGGTCTAGAACTTCGGGCTATGGATATTTGAAGTAGTTATAGTAATTGTTATAGATTATATTGAAAATTTGAAAAATGTAACGAATTCTGTTTGTAATCTTGCATACATGCAGATAAAAGGATGATTGAATCAAGACCACTAATAATGGGGTCCTTAATAATGTAATCTTATACAAATCGAAAAAAAAAAAATTCTTATAATCGTTAGTGAAATATTATCATATTACTCACTCTCTGTGTTGTAGCGTGGGATAAAGAAAGCTCATTTGGCGTTGATAAACATATGGCCTTCGTGAAGAAGCACCACTTCCACTTTTTTCTTGCACTTTTGTCGACCTAATAAATGAGTCCTTCAAAGTTTTCCATTTCTTCTGGACTTCTTTTTCTAAAAATCAATATGTATTTTTGTTAATAACTATCAATAATAATACAATTTGTTTATTCAATAAACTGTCAAATGATCTGATACTGATCAAATACTTATTTTCATTTCAGATATTTGGCAACAGGCTGCTCATTTCGTTCACTTCACTTTGAATATTGCATTGGAAGGTCTACAGTAGCTGGAATAGTTAGAGAGACATGCGAGATTATATGGAATACATTGCATCTGGATCACATGAAGCCCCCAACAACTGAAGACTGGTTGAATATCAGTGAAAACTTTTCCAAGAGTTCAAATTTTCCACATTGTGTCGGTGCCATTGACGGAAAGCACATACGCATGATAAAACCTGCTAACAGTGGTAGTGAATTTTTCAATTACAAAAATTCTTTTCAACCGTACTGATGGCAGTGGCGGATTCTGACTACTGTTTCACCTTCATAAATGTGGGATCATTGGGGAAAGAGAGCGATTGCAACATCCTAAAGGAAACAAAAATTGGCAAAGAAATTTATGATGGTTCTCCTAATCTACCTGAACCAAGTCCCATATCAAATGAACAGGAATATGGTGATGTTCCCTACGTTTTTGTAGCTGATGAGGCGTTCGCTCTAGGAAAACACGTATTAAGACCATATCCAAGTAGTAATCTCACTCAGGAGAAGAGAATTTTCAATTATAGGCTCAGCAGGGCAAGACGATTTGTTGAGTGTGCTTTTGGACTTCTTGCTAATAAATGGCGCATTTTCCATCGTCCATTAGATGTTGATTTGGAATTTTGTGATGTGATAGTAAAAACATGTTGTTTGTTACATAACTTTGTGAGGCGAAGAGATGGATACAGATTTGAAGATCTGCTTTCATGTCCATTGGAGTCAATACCCTGTCAAGGCACCAGAGGAAGCATGATTGGAATAGAAGTCCGTGATACATTCACTAGATACTTTTGTTCTTCAGAAGGATCACTTCCCTGGCAGAATAATTTTGCATAAAATGTACGTTGAAAATAGTTCAATTAAAAAAATCAATTTCTTAAAAAGTTCAAACTGGAAATATAGTTGAAAATGAAAGCTGTGAATAGTTCAATTTCTATACAAATAATTAATTCCTTCAAAATCTAATTTATTATAGAAATAATCTATTCTGTCAGGAGAATGATCCTTCTGGAAAATTTAAAACTTTTAAAAAGTATATCATGGATTCATCTTCATTTGACAAAGTTGTTTTTCTAGAGCAAACGTCTCATTAGCTACAGAACTTGAGGAACTGGGAACAAATCCAAATTCCTGTTTATTTGATGTACTGTAGGACTTTGGTTGAAGAAATCAAACAATCTAATATTGCTCTATTTTTTGTTTGAGAATTAGAGACTTTACTTTACAATGAAGAGAAATTCGACAGAAAAAATGTTTCTTCTGTTAAGTAGTTGTGAAGGTGATATTGTGTTAGTTACCCATACTGAATGGAAAGACAAAATTTGATCAAGTCATAGATTTGATAAATGAGATACCAGTTTAGGTTTTTACAAGAGTAGTATTCCATTAAAAAACTTTTCCTATTCATTGAGAGGTTTCACAATGTAAAGATAAACTTTAGAATGTTTAATTTTCGTAAATAATTATGAAGTTCAATTGTTGTAAATACTAGCCTATAGTTTAGATTTTTAAAATTGTTTAACTTCCAGTTAATTTAATACTATCAGTGGATGCCAAATAGAATCCTAACTAGTTTAACTTCAATAAAAAAAACTTTTCATTCCCTAGAAATACATTCATGTTGTTAATAGAATACATCAGAAACAGAAAAATATAAGAAATATTGAATATTAAATATTTATATATATTAAAATATTCAAAATAACAATGGGAATTAATATTTTACTGAATTTATAGACTTATAGTAATAAGCTTAAAAACTTAGTAGATACTAATGACTTTCACTTTTACAACAGTACTCACGATTTTGATGCTTGTCGGACGCGTTTCGTGGCACTGAGCCACATCTTCAGCATACAAAGAGTAACTAGATACTGTGAGTTTTTTGCATACTGTGAGTATCTAGTTACCCTTTGTACGCTGAAGATGTGGCTCAGTGCCACGAAACGCGTCCAACAAGCATCAAAATCGTGAGTACTGTTGTAAAAGTGAAAGTCATTAGTATCTACTAAGTTCTTAAGCTTACTATCATCGACAGTTTAAGTAGGATGAAGACAAAAAAGAAACTTATAATAATTTTGTACAAAAGGCAGAATATGTATTAGAAATTGAATTGTTGTCGACATCATCAGATGTTTCAAGTTGTATGAAGTTCATTCCCCTTCATAAACGTCATGTATTTAATTAATATTAATTTTATTTGTGGTAAATTTAGAAACTATTGTGACACAAGTTTTTATTTGAGTATTAAAAAAAAGTCTTGTATTACTAACTGTGCAATAAGTATTGTATTGTTGCAATAAGATAGTGAAGCGAATTTAGGGCTACACCAACAATGTAGGTATTATATGCTAACAATTGAATTAAGATATTAGTAATTAGTGCATAATTTTATTTGTAGCCTACTATATATTCATGTTTAATCTACTCAAAATCAAATAAATTCACTCACCAAAGTGATTCTTCTGTTCATTTGTTAAATTGTTCCATACATTCTCTTCAGTGATGTTTCTTATTATTTCCATCCATGCTTTTTGTTTGGAAATGCGGTTTTTGTAGTCCTCACAACGTGGATCGTAAATACATGGAAAATTTTGGACTTCGATAATTAACATTTCGCTGTCTATTTCCATTGTAAAATAAGAAAGACGAAAGAAAAGATGCTGAACAATAATCCACCTTCTACTGGCTGAACGTGCGACCATGTGTGTCTGCAGTTATTGTAGTTCGTCAAGATAATAAAAATAAATAGCAGCTGGAAAAATGGACAGTGACCTATTCGTTGGCAGCAAATATTTGCAGCAGTTTGCTGCTCGTCAGGCCGCATCAGCTGATTTTTTATTATGAAAATAATTCAAGATTCAATGTTTGTTTTGGAATTTGGCTTGGGATGGGGTCCAGTCACCCTTTTCAATCACTTCCACCCTAAAACGAGAAAGGGGTAAAAAATTTTTTTTGGTGGAAAAATTGATACGAAATTCAGTACTAAATTTTGGCGTAATTTTAATTGGAATCTGGACAAAAAAAAATTTCTATCATCATTATTTCAAAATTGAGAAGGGATGTAAAATTTATTTTGATTGTACAAAATTACTCGAGTTTAGAACTATATTATTGCATGATTTTTATTAAAAATTTGAACGAGTCGGGAACATCTTCACAGGTGTTGACAAAATTTGCAGCAAAAAGCTGCCCATGTGGCGTGCCCTTAGATTTAATGATGTGTTCAAATTTTCAAAATAATATTTTTCTAATGTTACTAGTACTATGTACAAGTTACTGGATTGTAATATTGACTACTCTATGTGCAACTATCGGTATACTATCAATGTTTGGATTCTAAAGAAAACTTTAAATGAGGCATTCCATTCCAAAACTCACTTATTGACATTTTTTTCAATATTGAGATATTGGTACCACTGAATTTGTCATTAAAAGCTGCATTGATCTCAAGCTCACAACCTTTCCAAAACTCACTATTTTAATATAAAAATCAATGTTGAAAAACAAGTATCTTTCCATAACTCACTCATTTTAACCCATGTGTTATTCCAAAACTCACTTATTTCGCTTGGCCAATGAGAAGACTCCATATCAGATCACGTGGTACTGGCTTTGGCTGCCATGACAGCAGCTGTGTGATTGTTCAAAGTAGGTACTTTTGAGAAATTAGAAGGCTACAAACTACAATCTGAAAACCATATTTACTTTTCTTCAGTAATGTGAAAATGAGTAATGAATTAAAAATTATACAAGTTCCTGCTAGGAAGGCTCAAAGAAAAAGCTCAAATCCAGAAGAATGGACTAAATCCAAAAAGAAGAAAGAAAGGTGAGTGAATTCATCTTTTTATTCTAGGTTATGTCTCTGGACTGATTTTAATAGGTCATGATATAAAGCCCAATTCATTTTACAATGAATATTTTTTATTAGGCTTTTTGAATAATATATTGTTTTAGAAATTGTAATGTGTATTCCTTGGCTAGAATTCCATATGCCAAGAACATTGTTTTAGATATTGTCTAAGTTATATTGATATTGATATTCTAGGTTAGGTTATATTGATGATTGCACTGATATCAATATAGACATTGATATCAGTGCTGAAACAATGTTCTTGGCTTTTGGAACTGCACCCTTACATAGCACTCTTATGGAAATTCTCAACATTGACATCCTATAGCTCAGCCCTACTCTTCAGAATCAAATCTTGCCTAGGCTACCTGACCTTGGTAATAGAGTATTAATAACTACATACATGAAATCCATTACTATTATGTCTCATTTGTAGGCAAGTGAATCATTATTAATTGAATAAGAAGTTTAGAAAAAATGTGATAAGACAATGTTTTACATAGTTTCTCTTCTTATTTCTGTTCCAGGCATAGTGCATCGGCCCTTCCTGAATATCCACAGTGCAACCACAATGGCAAAACATTTTGCTGCAAGAAACTGAAGATGAAAGATATTTGTGAGTTCAATCAATCAAACTTCAATCAATCAATCAACAACCATCAATCAAAACTTCAAACAAAGTTGATCAGGATTCATTCATTCTGAAATGCATACAAGTATCTAAACCAAAAAGGGTCTCCACAACTAAAAAACGAAATAATGATAACATTGTCATCAGCTACTTTGTCAAAGTTTCAAATACTGACAACTTTAAACTTCAAGTCTGTGGCAAAACATTCCTGAAAATTTTAGGTGTAAGTAGGTTCAGAGTGAACAGAATTGTGAAGAACTACATTCTTACAGGAGAAATGCCTTCTGAAAAAAGGGGTGGTGTTAGGAATGTTGAAAAACATGCAAGGAAGAAGGAAAAAGTTAAAGAGTTCATAGAAAATCTAAAGTGTGTTGAATCTCATTACTGCCAGAGCAAGAGTACCAGACAGTACTTGCCTTCTGAGTTAAACATTGTCAAGTTGATGAAGATGTATAATAGTAAAGCCAAGGACTGTGATAAAGTTAAAAGAACATTTTTTAGGAATATTTTTTGCCAGTGTTACAACATTGGCTTCAACACACCAGTCACAGATGCTTGTTCATGCTGTATTGAGTTGAAAGAAAAAATTAAATTGGAAAAAGATGTCAATGAAAAAAATAAATTGATGGTGCTTTTGAGAGTGCATAAGCTGAAGGGTAAAGCGTTTTTCAATAAGCTAAGAGAGGAAAAGGATGAAATGCTAACTTTATCATTTGACTGTCAGAAAAATCTAGTCAATCCAAAAATCCCAGATCAATTGGCCTATTACAGCCATCAACTCTACACTTATAATTTCACCATTGTACAAGGTTCTTCAAAAGTAAAATGAATAAGGACAATGTTTTTATGTATACATGGACAGAGAATGAATTTCCCAAAGGGTCCAATGAGATATGTTCAGCTGTGTATGATTGCCTGTCCAAAATCGACCTTACACCATACAAAGTAATTTGCCTTTGTGCAGATGGGTGTGGGGGACAAAATAGGAACTCAATTATGGTCAAAATGTTGAGTTATTTCCTACTCCAGAAAGCTCCTCCTGAAGTCAAGAAGATTGAATTGATTTTTCCAATTCCAGGGCATTCATTTCTACCCCCTGATAGGGTGTTTGGAAGAATTGAAAAAGAGTTGAAAAAAATTCCTACAATATGCAATCCAGATGAGTATCTTAAGATATTCAGTGAACATGGAACTGTTCAAAGCTGGGGGAATGGCTGTTTGGTCTATGACTGGAAAAAGAAGCAATCAATAATCTGAAAAAAGTTGTATCCTGGCATTTCAAGTTCTCCCTCACAAAACGTTTTATTTCCACAAGGAACAATAGTAAAAATAACATACTTGTGAGGGTGAGCCAAATTATAACAGTGATGTGCAAAATGCTCAATCTGTAATGAAGGCAGGGAAGAAATTGAGCACAATGAGACCATTGGTTTTGAATCAAGGACACCCAGTAAAGCAAGCAAAAATAAAATACATTGCATGTTTGTTGGAAAAACATTTTGGTGAACAGTGGCAGAATAGAGAAGATTTGACCTTTTTTAAAAACTTTGCTTCACAATCAAGCACCAGAAAATGAGGACAACCATGAAGACAAAGATGACGATTTATTTATTGTACATTGTATTTTATAGTTCATATCTTCCATCTGATGAGTTAGAAAGGTGTATTTGTTGAAATTTATTTTGGATATACTATTGACTCAACATATTTTATAAGTAAAATAATTTATAAGTATATTTTACAAGTTTCTGCCTGTCAATTATCATACTACAGTATGGCAGATCACCTAGGAAGTGATAACATTTGTGAATTATTTTTTGCATCAGAAGATGAAGATGAAGGCAGTATTTTTGGTGGTGATGATGATGATAGGGATCCCGATTTTGTGTTAGAGGAGAGTGAACCTTCAGACATTGAAAGTGTGGATGAAAATCCTGATTCTGAACCTGAACCTGAACCTGCACCAGATTGTCAACGAAACATTGCGGCTCTAGTAGGTAAAAATGGACATAGATGGAGCTCTATTGAGCCAATCCAAAGGGGACGTCCACTGGCCACAAATTTGATTTTACATCTTCCTGGAGCAAAAGGAATTGCCAGAGAGGTGAGAAATCCATTGGATTCGTGGAAGGGTCAAATAAGTAAGGAAATTATAGATGAAATTGTGCTCAGAACAAATGAGGAAATAACTAGGAATGTTTTATTGCTACAAGCCGCTCAAAGTTATCATCATGCTACCAATGACATTGAAATACTAGCTTTTATTGGTTTGCTGTATTTAGCAGGTGTTGAGGAAAATTGCCATTGCAATTTGGAGGAGCTGTGGTCATTCACATTTGGTTCATCAATCTACCAAGCTACAATGAATTTGAATAGATTTAGCTTTTTATCCAAGTGCTTGAGGTTTGATGATAAACATTTAAGAGATGAAAGAAAAATCACTGACAAATTTGCCAAATATGGGATATATTTGTGAACAATGCCAAATCATCCTACTCTCCTTATGAACATTGTACACTGGATGAGCAATTGGTAGGATTCAGAGGTAGATGCCCCTTTAGAGTTTATATTAGGAGTAAACCTGATAAATATGGATTATAACTTTATGGTTATAAATATGGAAAATATGGAGATTATAACTTTTTATAATCAGACAAAAAGTGGTGTCGATACTGCAGATCAAATGTGCATGACATACAGTGTAAACCGGAAAACCAAACACTGGCCAATGGTCTTTTTTTTGCAACGCTGAAAAGCATTATGGGTGGTATCAATTCACAAGTTATCTACATGTGCAATGAACTACAACCCCTGCACAGAAGAATGTATCTGAAAAAAACTGGCAAATGAACTGGTTTATGGAGAGCTACAGAGAAGAAGAATGAAGACAACTGGAATTCCCAGCAGCCTACAAGTTTGTCTGAAGAGATATTGCCCCAGTGCTGATGATGATTGAGAGAAGTCATCCACGCAAGAACCTACCAAGAGGTGTAAATGCATTACTTGTGCTGCGGAAACTGGCCACAGAAGGCTGTCGAATTACAAATATCATGATTGCCATGAGGCGATTTGCCTATCTCATGCCAATATGGTATGCCAAGGCTGCACTGCAACCCGCCAACAGATTGTTAAATCAGAAAGTGAATCTGACTAAAAAAATACAAGTTTCAACTTATATTTATAATAGTTCATTATTTTTTATTTGTATTTACAACAGTTTATAAAATCTAGTTTTAGTTATTTCAGTATAAGTCTAATTGCAGTGTTGATTGAGTCATTTTTCACAAAACTTGTAAGTCAATATTTTTCAGTCACATTCACTTTCAAAAACTGAACTGAGATTTGATAAAAAAACTCTTATTAAGATTGAAACAAATCGATGAAATTTACTATAGTTATTATATTTGTCTTTGAATAAGTAATCAATTATCTGAATGATAAAGTAGTTTGTAAGTCAATATTTTTCAGTCACATTCACTGGCAAAAACTGAACCAAGATTTGATAAAAACTCTTATTAAGATTGAAATAAACCAATAAAATTTACTATAGTTGTTATATTTGTCTTTAAATAAGTAATCAATTATCTGAATAATAAAGTAGTTTGTGAAAAAGTTTCATTCAATGTGTCTTTTTTTTAATTTACGTGGCATTTTATGATAAGCACATTTTATGTGGAGAAGCCTGCTTATACAGCGCAAAGTTTAGCTGGTAAAGACTACCAGGATGTTGTAGAAGAAATATTCAAGAATCCTGAGTGTGCAAATGACCTATTTGTTCCTATCAATATCATATTTAGTTGAGGAATTTAATTTCACCAGATATTGTACAATCAAAATTTTTCCAAGCATTTAGAAATAATGCATATTTAAAGTTTGGCCTTGAAATTTTAGATTTAAAAAAATACTACACCAAAGATTGTATGTTGAAGAAGGGCCCAAGAATGAACTCAACAAGTACCCCCAGGAATAGTTGCGATATGGACAAGAAATGTCAGTTGCAGAGCAGTATAGGTTTGAGGAAGAGATGATCACTGATGACCCTTGTCCTAATGACGGTCAGGAGATACCCTCTCAAGGTCAACCTGCACCAGTAGCGTCAAAACCTGCCAAAAACCTGGATTTACCTTTCCCTGACCAGGCAGCTTTATGTCCCACAACCACAATCACCATTGTGATGTATTCCAGTCTTGAAACCAATGGACTCAACCTGCCTGCCATTTTAAGAAGTATGAAACAGTACAATGTCAATGTCTCAAAGTTTAAACCAACAAAGCAGATAGTTCAACGGCTATCCCAACGTAGTGTAAATTGTACAAACTCTCTGATGAAACAGTTCTACCAAGTTGTCAACTACAAGACTATGATTAAGTACTCAAAGGAAAGGAAAAGAATCAAATTTTGGAAATACTTGCTCATGACTATGCCGTGTCATAAGTTAGTTTTTAAAATAAACTCAATGTGTAAGGTTGAAATAAACAAAAAGTTACGGTATGACATAAAATGTTATTTCATACATCTCTTTTCAGGATGGCCAAGATGTAGGATAGTTATATCAGCAGATCAATCATAACATATGGATTGATCATAGCATATTATGTAATAAACAACTTTTGGATAATAAATAAATAACAAGTTAGGTAGTTTTCAGGATGAACTCAATAAGTAAGGTTGAAATAAACACAAAGTTATGACATGAAATGATATTTTATTTATAGTGAGATAAAATGCTCCTATAATATTATTTGATTTTATATCTACAGGACTATCACAGTATAACCTCGATTTTATTATATATAATATTATTATTATTCTGATATAAATATAACATTTTGTTGTTCATTTTCCTGAAACTCACTTGAGAGAGTGAGGGTGTGTGTGACCCAAGGCCATTGAACTATAATTCTATGCTTCAAGGCAACTGTCTTCATTGAAAAACTATTTTTGTTTCTGAATCAACATTGTTATGAGGTAGGCTGATTTTCACATCCTACTGATTTTCACATATGACGTGCAGAGGAGGACTGCCAATTGGGAGAGAAAAGAATTTGTGCCACCAGACATCCAATTCACTGAAGAACCCCTTCTCCCTGAAGAAATAATGCAGTTAGAGACTCCATACCAATTTTTCAGCTATTTCTTCAATGAGGAATTTCTAGTGATAATCTGTAAGCAAACTCTCTTAGTGTTCAAAAAGACCCTCCTCGACCTTTTAAGATTCAGCCAATCTTGGAATTTTAATTTTCATGTTGATTGTGAAAATGAACGATGTGAGGAACTATTGGAGCAAAAACATTGGCCATCCATTAGTTATGAATGTGATGGGGAATAAATTTAAAGAAATTAAAAAATATCTACATCTGAATGACAACTCTACTGCTCTACCTGTGACTGACCCCAACCATGATAGACTCAACCATGATCTGAATGACAACTCTACTGCTCTACCTGTGACTGACCCCAACCATGATAGACTGCATAAAATATGACCTGTGATAGACCATCTCCAAAAAAGTTTCACAGTGTTCCGAAAGAGAATCTTTCCATAGATGAGCAAATATGTGCCACAAAGGTACTGAGGGCTTCATTACATGAAGCAGTACAACCCCATGAAGCCGCACAAATGGGGCTTCAAAGTTTTTGTGCTTAGTGGAATTTCGGGATTTGCTTATAACTTTAAAACCTATTCTGGTCAAGAAAATGTTGTTCTTCCTGGTGAGCCAGATATTGGAGCATCAGCCAATGTTGTTGTTCAAATGGCACAATTTGTGCCAAGACATAAACATTTCAAAATTACTTTGATAACTGGTATCTAGAACAAGAATGAATCTATTCCATTGGAACAATTTATGGGTGGTGTAGATCTTCTAGACAGCCTGATTGGACAGCATAAGATATCCTTGATATAAAAAAAATGGTACTTCCATATGTTTTACAGTCTGATTAACCTCACTGTGGTGAATTCATGGCTACTTATGAAGAGGGTTCATGGAAAAAAATGACACTGGGTGAATTTTGCAAGGAGTTGTCAATAACACTTTGCAGAATCAGAGAGAAGGAGCTGCAGAAAAAACAAAGAGGACTTGCAGTTGCCCCACCACCAAAAGATATCAGGCTTGATGGAATAGGCCACACTCAAACCTGGGGGACAAGATTGAGATGCAAGTACCCAGGTTGCAGGGGTTACTCATCAATTGTGTGTGATAAGTGTCAATTGAATTTATGATTCAACCAAACAAGGAACTGATTCAAAGAATTTCATGCCAATTGAAGATGTAAATAGATGCCAAATTGAATGAAAAATACAAGTAATATCTGAATATAATTAGGATATATAATATTAGGGAAATATAAAAATTAGGAAAATAATATCAGAAATATTTGGTACTTTGAAGGAGAATTTAGTGTTGTAGGCTATAAAAAGTTCATAGAGTGAGAATTTGAAGACGAAATTACTCAGTGACCAATATTTTGTGCCCAACAAACCAGAATTTCCATGTGAGTAATCTTTCTATTATATTATATATTCTGATAAAATCTATACAGGGTGTTTCAGGAGGAATGTGCAATACTTCTCAGGCTGATTCCTCACACCAAGTAGACAGAAAAGTTACATGGGACCATCCCCCAAAAACGCTTTGTTACCGAGATAACAATGGCGGAAAATTGAGATTTTTCAAAATATATTAATTTTTCTAATTTTTTAGAGTTTCTAGTGAGGATCTAAAATAACCAATTCCTACGTAAAATTAGCTGAGGAATTCAATGAAACAAGTTCCTAGATTGTAACTTTAACGGTTATTGAGATAATGGGGAAAAATATGCTAGAAAACGCCATTTTTCAACAATAGAGGTTATAACTGGATAAGGAATCATAAAATTGTATTTTTTATTAATGGAAGTTGAAGAGAGTCGCATTCTCAAGAAAAAGTTAAATGGTGGCGATTGTGTAAATCTCACCCAAATCTCAGAAATGGCGGTCAAAAATCGCAAAATTGACAAAACATAGCACAAGTGATAAATTTGTGTTTAGTAGCGATTTTTGATTGCTATTTCTGAGATTTAAGATTTACACAATCGCCGCCATTCAACTTTTCTTTAGAATACGACTCTCTTCAGCTTCCATTAATAAAAAATACAATTTTATGACTCCTTATCCAGCTATAACCTCTATTGTTGAAAAATGGCGTTTTCTAGCATATTTCTCCCCATTATCTCAATAACCGTTAAAGTTACAAACTCGGAACATATCTCATTGAATTCCTCAGCTAATTTTACATAGGAATTGATTATTTTAGAACCTCACTAAAGCCTCTAAAAAATTAGAAAATTAATATATTTTGAAAAATCTCAATTTTCCGCCATTGTTATCTTGGTAACAAAGCGTTTTGGGGATGGTCCCATGGAACTTTTTGTCTACTTGGTGTAAGGAATCAGCCTGAGAAGTATTGCACATTCCTCCTGAAACACTCTGTATAATCAAATTATTGTAGGGGAGAGACGTGTACCTTGTTACAGCATGTACCTTGGGCAAGTACGTATTACTCAGATCCTCCATGAGGGAAATTTCGTTGGGAGGCGGGAAATTATTGTTTTCAAGATGGCAACACTGGTCAAACAATACGAGCCACACATTGTCGGTTGTTGCGACAACAGAGCGTCAACAATATTTAGACCCTTACTTCTGGCGATTTCACCTTCATGCTCCAAGCTTTCTTAATAATAAGGTGAGTGTTTTTCTTGAGTTGAATTGGGTGAAACTTACACTTTCAAGTATGAACTTTATCATGTTCTTACATTTATTTTGTTTTGATTCAATGACTTTGATGGAGAGGTTATTATATTCTATAAGTCATTTCCGTGTACCTTGAGCAACTGATGGAAGTGTACCTTGGGCAAGCACAGTTGTTGCCCAAGGTACACGTTCTTCAACTACTAGTGGTGTTTGAAATACAATCATCAAATTCTCTGTAATTATTCTCTTCAAATAATTCATGCCTTTTACTTACATGAATAATAGTCAATATTTCATTCAATTGGATTATGAAATATCATTGAAAATAATTTTAAGAACATCAAATATTTAAATTAATATGGTTGAATGTCTTTTCTTGTTGTTATAAACATTACTTTTCACTGATACAAACTATGTCTTTCCCTCCAACTAGCTTTAATGATTTTAGTTCAAGTTGAAAAAAGAATCTAATGTACTATAATAATAATAATAAGTAAAGAGGCTATTGTAATATTAAAATAATGTTAATACAATTGATGATTTGCCATTGACACTCATTTTAAAAGCATATAGGCCTACCATTAAATGATGGTTTGGATGATGATGATAATGATTATTATTATCATTATCATAATACTATCTATTAATAAATACTATAATAATTATTATTCCTATAAAATAAATAAATAAATAAATGAATAAATAAATATATAAATAAATGAATGAATGAATAAATAAGTAAATTAATAGATAAATAAATAAATAATTTAGAATGGAAAATATCAATTATAAAATAGCTTCTATTGGTGGTTTTTAAAATGACTTCTCTTGTTCTTGTTTCAGAGATGCCTCGCAGCAAGGATGGAAAGAAAAGGAACCCAGTCGACAAGCAGAAGTTGGAACAAGCCATACATGAGGTATTAAAAGGTACATCAATTAATGAGTGCTCAAACATTTACAAAATTGGTCGTTGGACAATTTCCCGTCATTTGAATAAATTTAAACAGCAGGACTCAAACAATAACTTTGAATACACCAATAATTGTGGGCACCGAAAAGTCTTCACTGATGAAGAGGAGAATGACTTAGTTAATTATTTGTTGCTTGCCAGCAGAATTTACTTTGGGATTACAAGGAAGGCCTATCAACATTGGCATTTGAATATGCCAGTCAGAATGGCAAGAAATTTCCTGAATCTTGGCAGAAAAATGCTAAAGCTGGAAAGCAATGGGTGCAGGACTTCTTGACTCGTCACCGTGAAAAACTTTCTTTGAGAAAGCCCCAGGCAACTTCTATTGGAAGAGCTATGTGCTTCAACAGGCCAATTGTTGAAGCTTTCTACAATAATCTACAAAAACTGTTCAACAAATATAAGTTCTCACCAGATCGTATTTTTAATTTGGACGAGACAGGCTTGAGCACAGTTCACAATCCACCGAAAGTTATTGCAGGGAAGGGAGAGAAGCAAGTAGGGGCCATCACCTCAGCTGAAAGAGGAACCCTCATTACACTGATTTCTTCAATTTCTGCTATTGGAAGCTCAATTCCACCACTTCTCATCTTTCCACGAGTCAACTTCAAGGAATTCATGCTACATGGTGCTCCTCCAGGATTCACTGGGGCTGCAAACACTTCTGGATGGACCAATGCACACATTTTTCTCACATACCTCGAACATTTCAAGAAACATGTTCGTCCATCCAAAGAACAACCTGTTTTGATCATCCTTGATAACCATGACAGTCATCTATCTTTGGAGGCGATTGAATTTTCAAGGAAAAATGGTATTGTGATATTCACATTACCACCCCACACAAGTCACAAGCTACAGCCACTCGATAAAGGGGTTTTTGGACCATTGAAAACCTACTACCATCAAGAGTGCTCCTTGTGGATGACAAACAACCCAGGGAAGCCGATAAGTATTTATGAAGTTTCTAGTCTACTGGGAAAATCTTATCCGAGAGCTTTCACCCCAACAAACATTATTGCTGGCTTCAAAGCGACAGGAGTTTTCCCACTTGATCCAAATGTTTATTCTGATGATGACTTTCTCTCCGCAACTCCTACTGATCTCTTTGACGAAAATCACATCATTTTTTCATCTCCTAAAATACAGATAACTGACAATACACAATCAAAAAATGTGAATGCTCCCAATCAACATGAAAATTCAGCATGTGTGAGTCCTGATCGTGTTCCACAGCCAAGTTCACCACAGCCCTCATGTTCCTATGTCAGCCCAATTGAAGTTCGCCCTTTACCCAGAGCACCTACACAACAAAATGGAACAAAAAGACGAGGAAGACTTGGAAAATCCAGAGTGATCACAGATACACCAGAAAAGAGGATTTACAACAGGCTGTTGAAGCAAGAAAACGTCCACAAAAGTTGACAGAGAAAGACAAGCCTGCTAAGAAGTTGAATTTTGGTAAGATTTGCAAGCAGAAATCTGGTAAGAAAGACAGTTCTGAAGATGAAAGTGAAAATTGGAAATCCGCTGATGAAGAGGAAGATGAAAATTTGGAAGATCTAGCATCAGAAATGATAAAAGAACAAGAAGATGATGAAATATCTGAGGAATGGATTGTAGGAAAGTGGGATTTCACTAACCCTTCAACCAATGTCGACAAATGGGTTTTGGTTTCTTTTTCTACCCAAAATCTTGCCAAGTTCTATGTCGGTCAAGTTCTTGAAGCCAGTTGTGATCAAGTGACCATAAAATTTCTAAGAAAGAAACAAAAATGTTCAGATGGCCTGACATTGATGATGTTTGCAGTGAGGGTTGAAGATATAATAAGAATTTTGCCTCAGCCTAAAGTTCACAGGCGAGGTGGAATCCAGTTCAATATTTCTTTTGCTGGATTCAATCTCTATTGATTTGAAAACATCTCAAGTTATTCAACCAAGTGACTTTTCTGTTTATTCCATTTTCCATTGATTTTTTCATTTTGTGCTTTGTGAATTTTGTGAAAAAACTTATTTTCATATTTCTTCATGAGTAACTATGTTGGCTAATTCATTAAAATTGCAGATGAAACTGAATTTGAGTGTATAATTTCATACTTTCTCCAGTCATTTTACTAGTCACCTGAGGCAACATAGGTAGGTGCTCAAGGTACAATTCATGCTGCTCAAGGTACATGCTATTATTGTACCTTGGGCAGGAAATCTCTTTTGGAGAAACCACTATAAAAATCATATCATTGTAGGTGAGTGAGAAAAGAAAATTCATTGTGAAAGTAAATGAGTTAAAGTAGAGTCCAATTGATGAGAAAACATTTCTGAGTTATTACAGTGCCTAAAAAAAATTTTTTTTGAAAAACTGCCCAAGGTACACGTCTTTCCCCTATGTTTATTCCATTCATATGCTTTTATAATAGCATATCTTACAATTTTTCATGAAACCACAACAACTTCTATATCATAGAATAGACTGCATGCTGTAGATGAAATTTTAGTATGTCAATGCATGATGATGCTTATATGAGTCATACCCTTTTCTACTAACCCCTGAGTGCTGAAACCGTTTAGGATTTTTTTCAGTATTTTCCCACTATCAAAGTCTTAATTGACAAAATAAACTTCATTCAAACAATTTGGAAAATTCGATGCATGATTTTTCCAAAATAGTATTGGTGACTGAACATATCCTACATTTTTCTATAATGTTATGCATAAAAGTTGATTAAACAAGAAACGGGGGATTGTTTTTGCCGTTACTGTTGAGCCGATTTCCGCATTCACAGGTTTTTCA
This sequence comes from Sogatella furcifera, assembly GCA_017141385.1. NCBI lineage: Eukaryota > Metazoa > Arthropoda > Insecta > Hemiptera > Delphacidae > Sogatella > Sogatella furcifera. Next base: position 39,426,054 of record CM029546.1, read on the forward strand.
AAGTAATTATAGAAATAAATCTGAAGAAAGATGAATCAATTCTAAATATTTGTTCATGTTTTATCTTATAGACGAACCTCTTCAAGTCAAGCCAATTGAAATATAGTCGGTCCAAGCAAAGAAGACATTCTGGCAATATGGGAGAATGACTCCTGCTTGGTCAATATTGGTTTAAAAATTAAAAATTTGATCTCAAATTGTAGATCAGGATGTTTCCTACAATTTGAAACCTAATTACCAATTTGTGAACCAATATTGACCTCAGAGCTGGATTCAATTCTCCATCTTGCCAGAATGCCTTCTATGCTTGGACAGATTATAGGCCTACTGGTAACGTAAATCACATTAATTTATGCTATTGAATTATGTAGAAGACTATCCCAATCTGAAAACAAAATAATAACTGTCATTTTTTAGTCTAATTTCATTTTCCATTGAATTAAGCCTGTAAAAATTTTAATCTGCAGTTTCCTTGATAAGATTTGACTATTATGGTAATTTTGTATTTAAAACTGTTATAATTTACAGTTGAACTAATGGACAAGTTGCAATTGTCTTGGTATGACAATCACACTCCTTTCTTCCATTTTGGATCAAGATTTTATCAATATCATTAAAGAGAAGATACTAATATCTACCAGAAACAAAAATATGCGCATCTCAGAGACAAAATGGGAAGACATTCAAATGATATAACTTATATTTTCATTGATTTTTTTACATTTATTAGCTTATATTTCACTTTATTTATAAATTATATGAATCTGAATCTGTAGCAAGCTTAATATTTTGATCAGCATCACTTGAGTGAAATATAAGCTAGAAATTCAATTCTATTTATTTCAATTTAAACACACATAAAGACACAATGAATAATATAATACAGAAATTAGTAAAACACAATAATACATTATTAACAAATTCAACAGTAACTGTGGTTTCCCACTATCCAACTATGTTTTCCCATGTAATAGGCAGGTAGAAGAAGGTAGAAAAGGAAAGAAGGTAAAATAAAATGAAACTAAAAAGATAAAGAAAAGGGAAAGGTAAGCAAGTCCACTAGATGAAAAAAATAATACTTTTTTACCAATAAAAAAATCAAAAGTTTCACTTATTACTAAAGCAGACACAGAGAAGAAAAGGCAAGACTCAAGGAATTTAGTTGCAAAAAATCAAATAGCAAAACTCTAGTTCCTACATGTCAAAAAAATAGTTACTCTTAATCCAGTTTTATATATCTAGTTTAGTCTGTTTGCTGCATCTCGAGTTTGTGAGAAAATAATTTGGAATTTGATTTATTACTTAGGAACTTATGTAAATTAATTGTCTCCTTATACCTTCTGTATTTGGGTTATAAGTAACGTATCTGTTTGCAGAGGCTCTTAAACGGTAGTTATTTGCAATAGAGTTTGGGCTAGTAGGAAAATCTGCCTTATATTTGATTAGATAATGGATTAAATTTTTCAAATACAATTGCCGCACAGTCATCACCTCAAAATCATTAGAAACCATTTCCTGTAGGGTAAAGTCTGGGTTTATTAAGGATGGTTTTAATTATCAACTTTTGGGTAACAAATAATTCATTTAAATGGCTATTGAAACAACCTCCCCAAACAATTATCCCATATTGAAGGATTGATTTAACCCATGCATGATATAGCATGTTCAAATGGTGCTTATTGAGGATTTTATTTACTTGATGGAATTTGAAAGATAAGTATCTCATTCTTTTGGAAATTGATTTGATATGCACGTCACATTTGAGATGGTCATTGATTATGATCACCAGGTATTTTATCCTAGAAACTTTTTTTATAGTGGGGCAATTACAGGCATTTAAGTTTATATTGCAGTTTGAGTGTAGTTTCAGGGAGTGATTGTCTATAGGTTGTCATACTCTGATTAATGAAAATGTAATATAATTAGATTTATTGACTTTTAAGCTCAAAGTGTTCTTATCCAACCATTCCTTTATATGAGACATATTCTGTTTGAGTATGATATTGTAATGATTTGAGACCCTCCACCATTTTATAACAATGGAAAAGCCTCCACAATTTTATAACGATGTGGGACCTCCACCATTTATCATAATGGAAAAAAGTCTTGAATTTGGCGCAACCACCATTTATAATGATTTTGGAAGAATTGAATTTGGCGGCTGCACTATTTTGTAATAATACAAGAAACCTCCATTTGTGATAATAGAAATGTCTCTGCTATTGTAATTACAATATGGGCGATAAATGGATAGAAAAACAAGCCTATTTAAAGGTTTTATGAAAGGGGGCGTCCACCAGTTCCCAGACTTCCAAATGAATCAAAATTTATGTATTACAATATTTCTTGAAACAAAGGTGTCGAATTTTACCGGATTAGTTTTTATTTCTTGTCTGAAGAGTTTTTTTTAAATTTTTTTTTGTTCTATTTTATTTTCAAATTTTATTCAAAGCTTTAATTAAAAGTTATTTGAAGAAATTATAATTTTAATTTTATTTGAAAAGTAAATAATTGATCATATTTATTTTATTTAAAATTTGATTAAAATTTATTTAAACAAATTAATGAAAAAGGCATTATTAATTTTAGAAAGAATAAAATTGAATGAAATATGATTGGAATGATACCAAAACCACTGATTGTCAATCCTTGATGGTCGCCATGGCAGAAAGGAAAGCCATGCAGAAAAGTCCAGGTCCCAGAACTGTCTCAGGAGGAAGATGGCGAAAGAGTGTTTTTCAAAACAATTTAATTTAGTAAAAAAATATTGGAAGCTTTTCCACTAGCTGGCTGGAGGGGAGTCTAGAAACCTAGCCCCACTCCTCTCACAGCACAACGTATTTGGATAATTTCATCAGTAAAATTCTGAGAGCTTCCATTCTCACAAAAAGTTTCAGAAGCTATCATTTTCTGAATTTAAATTTAAAAGGAATAAATAAATAAAATGATGATTAAAATAATGCTTAAACATTGGGGATCTGTCGAACCTTATGGTTCATAACAATATGCACTTCCTCCCATGAATTACCATGGAAAATAGCTGCAGTGGCATCCACAAAGGATATCATTGTTGAATTTATCAGTCTTAAACTCAAAATGTTGTTTACATAAACTATAAAAAGCATTGGAGATAGCACAGTACCTTAAGGGAGATCAAAAGAAGTTTGGAGATCAAAAGAAGAAGTCAAAAGAAGACCAAAAGATTGGTAACACTACATTTACCATTTATGGTTAAAGGTTGTGTTTGACCAGTTAGATAGCTCTTGAAGAAATTGCGCGAAATTCCTCTAAAACCATAAGACTCAAGCTTTCAAAACAGAGTAGTATGGGGAATTGTATCAAATGCTTTACGGATATCAAGAAAGACAGCTATTGTTTTCATGCTAGAAATGTGATGGGAAAGAGTTTTTATTGGTAAATTTTATCAGAGCATCTGATGTGAAAAATCAATGAAAATATAAGTTTTATAATTTGAATGTCTTACCATTTCGTCTCTGAGTTGCGCATATTTTTGTTTCTGGTAGATATTGGTATCTTCTCTGTTGTGACATTGATAAAATCTTGATCCAAAATGGAAGAAAGGAGTGTGATTGTCATCCCAAGACAATTGCAACTTGTCCAACTGTAAATGATGCTGATGTGCTGATGTAAATAATAACAGTGCTGATGTGCTGATGCCTCACTTTTAGTTCAACACCGGGCCTGATCTCCAGGATAACCAGACTTTATTTAATTTTTCTTATAGCTACTTACCGATGTTTTCAGTAAATGGAAATCTCAGTACAGTACCTTTTTTTAATAATTTGTATTTTAACTTTACATCTTTCAACTTTTTAGTCATTTTAAATTTAACAGTTATAATTGTTACATTTGAAAATAATAATAATAATAATAATAATAATTTCTCTGAAAGAAAACAATTCTTCCAGAGGAGTTTATTAGTAAGAAATTAACAATATACAGGTAAGATTTCATGATGTGAATTTAAGTAACAATTTAGACTTTAGTGCAAAAAATATATATTTTTCCGTGGCCCCCACTATATAAAATATGTGTTGGGAAACCACAAATACTTTGCTTTACACGGCGTTAGAGTTATAAAAATAATTTGAATAATTAATTAATATAATAATATTTATGGACTAATTTTTACATTTGATTAGTAATAAAGGACAAAAAAAAATTTTTCCTGAACGATGCTACTCTAATTTCCAATAAGGTTTTCACTAAAATTTATTCTATTTTCAATGAGCCAATTTTCGTTTTTGCTTTAAAAATGTTAATCGGTACTATTTCTTTAATATGTATTGGAAGTATGTTATGAAGCTTCGGTCCTAGATATGTGACTGTCCTCTGGGCGGCTGTCGTTGCCATCCTGGGAACAGCCAGATCGATATTCCTTCTGCGTGTACTGTGGTTGTGGTCCATGTTGAGAAATAACTGCGGGTTTTTTCTGGTGAATGTAAGTAGTCTGTGGATGTAAATTTGTCTGATGCTGAGAAGGTGGAGCTCCGCAAATAGAGTATCTGTAGGGTGGAGCGGATGTTTCTGTCCCATTATCCTGAGGATCAGTTTCTGTACCTTGAAAATGGGATCCATATGACAAAAATGAGTTGCTCCCCAGGCCAGAATGCCATACCTTTCTATTGATTCTACCAATGTGTGGTATATCATCTTCAATGTATCCAGATTCAGTATCTGTCGGAGCTGAATGAATTTGTGGACCAGTTTCCTGAGTTTTGTTGTTTGTTGTAAGATGTGTTTGTCCCATCGAAGTAAGTCGTCTACTATTACTCCCAAGTATTTTATATTATCAGTGCGATCTATTGTTGGACAATTGCAGTTTATGCGATTAATTTTGCAGTGGTGTAGCTTGATGGTATTTCTTGCCGGGTTTTTTTGAGTCTGTCAGTGAAAATGCCAGAAATTTCGTTTTTGATGAATTGAGAGTCAGGATATTATTGTGGAGCCAGGATGTAATTTTTTCCATACCTAATTCAGCTGATATGAAAGCATCATTCCAGTTTTTGCCTTGGAATATCACTGCTGTGTCATCTGCAAAGGCAATTATCTTGCCACCAATGTCAAGTGAGCATAATTCATTGGCAAAGATGAGGTACAGTATCGGACCAAGAACTGTTCCCTGTGGCACGCCAAATTTTATAGGAAGACCTTCCTCTGCACTCAGATTTTTCCCTATTCGCACTCTTTGCTTTTGATTATCAAGGTAGGATTTGAACCACTCCAAAACCACACCTCTCACACCAATAGCTTCAAGTTTTTTCAGTAGGATTCCATGTGATACTGTATCAAAAGCCTTTGCAAGATCCAAGAACACTGTCAGACACTTCATTCCATTATCTAAGCTGTGAATTATAGTTTTTGTCAACTCAAAAATCGCATCATCTGTACTCCTGTTCTGTCGGAAGCCAAACTGATTGTATGACAACAAATTTTTCGACTCAAGAAAATCAACTAGACGCTTTTTCACTATTTTCTCTAGAATCTTTGATGTGTTGTTGACTAATGCTATCGGCCTATAGTTGTTCAGATCAAGTTTATCGCCTCCTTTATGTAAAGGTCTGACACAAACCTCTTTCATTAAATTTGGAAAGATGCCATTTGAGAGACTCTTGTTGAATATGTCAGCCAGTGGTATTGCAATATACTCTTTCACAGCCTTCAGAGTTCTATTGTTGATGTCATCTAGACCTGGAGAACTGTCGTTACGAAGGGAGCTGATGATGTCCAGTATTTCCTGTTCTGCAACTGGCTGAAAATACATCGAGGCTGGCGAAATTTTAGCTGGTTTATAATCACTTACCAAAGTGTGAATTGATCTTTCAACTTTAACAGCAATGTTATTGGCTAGATTTTCTCCAATATTGGCAAAATGTTCATTAACTTTTTCAAGAATGAGTTCTTTACTATTCTCCATTGTTACAATGCTGTTATCAACAACTATCTCTCTTATTGTGTCATCCTTTCTGTTAACTGTATCTGTTGCTTCCCTTATCAGTTGCCAGGTTCTTTTCATATTATTCTGTGCTCCATTTAATTTTGTTCTGTAAAATTCTTCTTTTTTATTTCTTATTAGTGCTGTTAAAGTGTTGCGATATTGTCTGTAGTATTGAGCAAGTGCAATGTCATTGGGATGCATTTTCCTCCTTTTGTTGAGTAGATCTCTTCTCCTTATAGCTGATACAAGTCCCCTTGTAATCCATGGCTTGATGGGTTTCAGACGTTTCCGCTGGTGGTAACAGTTGGTATTTTCTTCAATATATTTCTTTAAAATATTGATGAACCTCTCATACGACTCGTTGGTGTCTTGAAGGTTGACAACGTCTTCCCAGTTTTCTGTTGAAAGTTGCTGCCTCAATCCAGGTAAATTTACAGATTTCCTAAGAGTATTGCTGCTGTTGTTGTAATTGCTATTATTAATGCGCACATTCAAGTATTGATTTCTTTCAGACCCAGAATTATACTAAAATGATCTGTGGTTGATGATTCATATATGATTGGAAGAACTTGTTTCTCAAAATTGATCATAATATGGTCTATGCAAGAGGATGTTTCTTCAGTAATCCTTGTAGCTTTTTTAATACAATGTCTGAAACCATATTCACTTGAGAAATTCAAATAATCCTGTAATTGTTGATGTGAATGGTAATTGAGAGTGTTTATATTCATGTCTCCAATACAAATAATCTGTTTACGTTTTAATTTGTCTAGTTCTTTCCTCATATCACACAAAAAGAATGATATGTCGTGATGGGATGGAGATCTATAAATTGCAATGATATTATAACAATTTTCACTTGTCACCAATTTCATATTTAAAACGTTTGCCTGTCTAACTTTCAATTCTATACAAGAAACATTGTGGCATTTTCTTGCATAGATGATAATTCCATCATTTTGTAAGAGATTGTTTTCAGAACAGAATATGACGTAATCATCTAAGTGCTGAGGAATAAAATTGTTTTTTATCCAGCATTCCGTAAGAATGATGATATCAAATTCCAATGACATATCTTGTAGCTGTACCATCAATTGGTTGAAATTTCTTCTTATACTTCTTATATTAAGACAAAAAATTTTCAGATTGAATTCTTCCAGTAGCATTACTAAATTTTCCGCTACATCCACATTCACATCATCTACTTCTTGAAGAGCTTCTAATTCCTCACCAATATTGAAAATATCATTGTCCATCATTCACTAATTTTACAACTAAGATGGTCTACGTGCTTTATTATTATGCTCTCTTCTTTGACCTGTTGAATCTTATTTGTTATCGAAAACATCAAGTCCATCTCTCCTATCGTAATGTATCTAAAGGAATGCGTGTGTCTACTTAGTGCTGCTATTATGTGCTGGATACTATTGTATATTGCCAAAGGTCTAGTGTCTATTCTTACTAATACAACGTTTCTATTTGATAGACTCTGAGCTTCGTCGATTGTTAATATTGTATATTCAAATGATCCAATATATTTTCTTAACCTCTCTCTTATAATGCATTTCTCTTCTCCAGTGAAGGTCAGAATAAGTGTTCCTTTTTCCAGTGACTGAAATTCTCCGTTACTAAATGTTGGTTGAATTGATCTCGAAATTCTATTGGTGGTGTGTATATTCTTGTAGAAATCTGACAGTATGTAGCAGACATCCATTGGGCACCTTCTTGTGATTGTATTATCTGTGTGAGACTCCATGTGAAGTGATGCATCATGCCAGGTCATAGACGCCGCTGATTTTCTCCTAGAATCGCCGACCAAGATTACCTCGTTTGCTTGACTCAATTTAGAGATGTATCCAACAAAACCTGCGTGCATATGAAGTGGCTCATTGATGAAGACACGATTAAATTTTTTATGAGGTCCATTTACGATGAATGATGATACTGTAGTGAGGTCAGTGTATAATATGTTGTCGCGCAATATACTATGAGATTGTTTGATAGCCGCTCTTATGACCTCTAATCCTGCCTTAGTTTGAGTCAGTATAAGATCTTTACCTGGTACGTATTGTTGTAGAATTGAGTGCGTTTTGCCGCTTCCAGGTACTCCATCCACGCATCTCATTTTCGCAAAAGTGCAGTCATCCGGATCAATTTTATTAATTTTCTCCAATAATTCCCTATTGAGCATAATCTTATTGTCTCTACTGACCAACACATATTTTTCTTTTGTTGAAAATGTATTAGCTTGTCTATTGAATGGAACATATGATCCTCCGCCTGTTAAACAGAATCCTATTCTGTATTTGGAAGTTGTAGGGATTAGAAATGTCCTCAATTCGTTATCATATACATTAATATCTTTCGCAGCAACTTCCTTAATGAGCTCTGATGATATGTCAATTTCCATCCCAGAGATTTGAAACAGTACATTTCTGAATGATTCGGAGTTATTTGTATCATGCTGTTGTAGAAGTTTTCTAAGCTGTAGCATACTGTTTATGAGGCCTTTTCGATTCGGATCCTCATTATATTCTTTGGGAAATTCTTCCATATTCGTTTGATGAGTTGTTAGATGAGACTCTGATATGTTCAGAAAATCCATGTAATTTGTACCCCGGTGATGGAAGATGTATTTCAAATGGTTTGTTGATAGAATACTGCTTAGTAATTCGATTGCGGTGAAAATGCCTAAAAAGTCAAAACATGCTATGTTAAAATAAAAATTATTTTAATAAAGGGTAGGCTACTGAGATTTACATTTACTGAAACATAACCTGTCTTGTATCTTGACAGTTGTATTGAGTCATAAGCTACTGTATTGATTGTAAGTAGTATTGAAAGGTGGGGACTGTGACATTTTTCTGACCTCAAAAACATAGTGGGGACTGTGACATTCAAAAACATATGTGGGTACTGGGACATCCAAAAACCTATGTGGGGACTGTGACATCCACTTGAGAAAGATTACTGAGACATTCACTTGAGAAAAATTACTAGGACATTCACTTGAGAAAAATTACTGGGACAATTACCTGAATACAAAAACCTATGTGGGAAATGTGATGCTCATCAAGCGCACCACTCTATTAGCCAACCTGTTGGACGGCTCTGTATAGACAGCCTGCATAACACACAGTCATGTGAAGATAGCTGGAGATCAACTTATGCCCAAAAGCAAATAACTGGTTTTTATTCAATGCACACTGTGAGCAAACAAACTAAGAGTAAAAGAGAATTGAGTTGTTTTTTCTCACTAACAATTCAAGGCTTTCTTCCACCGCCTTCTATGAAATTATTGTGAGTTCCTCTATTCCAAACCAACACTCTATTGAAATAGGAATTTTCAGGTTGAAAACATAATTGAGTACACTATTTTTTTCAGTTGGATTTGAGACTTTGATGAGAGAGGTCCACATTGTTAAGCAAGTTTGGCTAGAGTGAACTTTAAAAAATGCCGATTTTCAATCCTGAAAGGTACATGTTTTTGTGTGATAGAATCGCATACATTGACTGAGATAAAGTGATCAAAGCCGGATATATGTTTCATCCATATGCACCAAACATTGTCTGTATGGAATGTGGGTGGAAAACAAGTGCTACACTCGATTTGGATCACATTAAATTCATGCATAAAATAAACAATACTGACTGTGGTTTGGCTAGGAAAGTGGACAAGAATTATGACTGTTATGTTGTAGCTAAAGATTGTGTTTTAAAAACCGAGGAAATAATCATTAAAACTTTCAATAAGTGGCCAAAGTTCTTACCAAATATCGATAAAATGGTGGAATCCGGTTTGTATTATACAGGGTTCCAAGATGATGTGCAATACATAAATTGTCAGGCAATATTTTGTGACTGGGAAGAGACTGATGACCCGATTTTGATTCACTGTGCTGAGTCACCTCATTGTGAAATAGTTAAAATGTTGAAGACCAATAAATATTTCAAAAAATAAACATTGTTTTTCTATTCAGTATCATAAAACCCTCTATTTTAAAGAGTCTGCTTCAGTTGGAGTTTGGTCATCATACAGAATGAACCAAAAAGAGAAAATTGTGCATGAACTACATAGACAGGCAAGAAGAAATTTTCCAACTTGCCATGTTGAAATTCGTGACTTAACCGATTTGATGCAGGCAGATCTTGTCAACTTGAGAAAATATAGTAGAGAAAATGAAGGTTACAAATATATTTTAACAGTCATAAATTGCTTTTCAGAACTAGCTTTCGCCATACCACTGAAAACAAAGTCTGCATTAGAAGTTAAACTAGCATTGGAATCAATTCTAAACAAACACAAATGTCAAAACCTACAAACAGATGATGGCAAGGAATTTTTCAATTCCACAGTAGAAAAACTGTTCAATGAACACGGCATCAATCACTATTCCACATTCACTAATAAGAAATCAAGTATAGTAGAGCGTTTTAATAAGACGCTGAAAAGAAACATGTGGAGAGAATTCACTTCAAATGGGAACTATAATTGGACACGTATATTGAAGAGGTTGATGGTATAATATAATTCATCATTTCATAGAACTATTGGAATGAGACCCATAGATGTTAATAAAAGTAATGAGAAAACATTGAAAATCAGATATGCCAAGATGTGGCGTAATCAGAAACAGCTTAAGCCACTCTATAAAGTTGGTGATCACGTACGTATAAGCAAGTATAAAAACACATTCGCCAAGGGTTACATACCAAATTGGTCAGAGGAAGTCTTCATGATCTCAGAGGTTAAAAAAATTCAACCCCCCACATACATTATTGAGGATTCGAAAGGTGAGAGAATAAAAGGTGGATTTCATAAAGAGGAATTGTCTAAAACAACTTTAACAGATACTTTCCTAGTTGAAAAAGTGCTTCATAGAGACAGTGATAGATTATTTGTTCATTGGAAAGGGTATACAAAGGATTTTGACTCTTGGATTCATAAAAAAGATCTAGTATGATCAGCAAGCAGCACAGATGTAAGTTGGAGGTGAGCAATTTTGATGAGGTCATAGAAAAATGTGGGTTGGTCAAGTAGAGCAAAGATTATGAGAAAAGACACAGTAGTTTATTCCCAAATCATTTAAGATGCATTCTAGTTGGTCCCAGTGGAAGCGGAAAAACAAATGCAATTTTAAACATGATTTTTCACCCAAATGGAATTCGATTCAAAAATGTGTGTGTGTTTTCTAATTCTCTGCATCAGGATAAATACAAATTTTTAGCCAAGACTCTTTCATCAATTCCAGGCATGAGCTACTCTTTCTATTCAAATAATGAATCAATTCCAAAACCCAGTGATCTGCCTAAGAATTCGGTTATGATTTTTGATGATGTTTTAATTGGGAATCAAATTAATTGTCAAGAATACTTTGCTATAGCCAGACACTATGAAATCGATGTGTTTTACATTTGTCAGAGTTATACTAAAATTCCGAAACAATTCATTAGGGACTGTAGTAATTTTGCAATTGTTTTTCATCAAGATGAACTCAATCTGAAGTACATATTCAGAGATAATGTTTCACCATATATCTCATTTGATTCATTCAAAAAGTTGTGTTCTAAAGCATGGTCTCTTATTAGGAATGGATTTTTAACAATTGGTAAGGAAGTCATGTGGTCGTTACTGATTTCAATTTGATCAAGTCATTACACATATGGAATAGAGTTGGTGGGAATTAATTTATTTCCATGTTGGTACCAGTGTAGTTGAGTTTCATTTCTCAACAAACCAAATGAAGAAAAAAACATCAGTTTCATTTAAATCATACAAGTGTTAGGACACGAAAATGCAGCCAGGCAAGGTAAGAGACAAGAAGAAACAGCTTATTAAGCTTAAGAAAAATATAAAATGTAAGCATCACTCATTGGTTAAAAACACACATCATACAGAACAGGACTTAGCTAAACGTTTAAAACCCATCACAGAACCGTTGATCACTTTGATGAACATTAAAACAGAGCATGGAAAGAAAAGGGATAATATTGCCAAAGACTTTAAGTTTGAAAAATTAATGAATGTTATGCCTACACAAAAACTATCAATCCACAATGATGAATACGGATTGGAGAGACAAAAATCTAATTTTGCTTTGCCTACTTCACACACTGGTGATATTCATGAAGGTGATAATAATCCACCAATTGATATGGACAAAACCTCGCCTGTTTCTTTGCTTAGAGACGGGGATAGTGGAATGAGAACAGAGTTGAATACAAATAGTGATTCAAGCAATAATTCATACATCATGAATGCAAATGAAACTACACCGCCTCAAATGGATAATACAATTGAACAAATGGTTACCACACCACAAGGACGTTACATGGCACCAATTTATTTAAAAAATGTGGATCATGATTTCATGCGTAATGAAGGTGAATTATCAATGGAATATGTTGGTGGCTTGATGAGTGATGCTTATAATATCTTTGATCACACATATGGTCCTAAATTCCACGGAGATAAATTAGAGCTAGGTTCTGCTTTAATTGTTTTCGACAATGATAAGATTGAATTACACAAAGAAGAACAAATTCAAAAAACTACCGATTTGTCTGACTTGGTATTAAAAATAGATGAACCAATGAGAGGACTGTATGAACTTATTTTCAAGAAAGAACCTAAACATTTCTCACCAGATGATTCTGAAAAATACAAAAGAATTTTATCATTCACTAATGCACACAGGGTTGATTCTCAAGAGGAAAGCAACTTGAGATCAAATCGGGGCAAAAAATATGTTTCAATTATCAAGTCATTATTTCCACCAAAGACTGGTAAAAAAACAGGGAGTGGATTGGCTTACAATGGAAAAAATCCCAATACAAAAAACATTACTAGAGGAGGTTTGAATATGAAATTGAATTCTGATAAAAACGTGCAATTTCTCTACTATGATGATCCAAATGAGTTATGTGATAGACTATATTTGGTGAGTTCATATAATGCTGGAAATACTGACTTGATTAATGAAATCCACTCTATAATTGAAGAAATGTATGAAAAAGGTCTTGTTGATAGCACTAAGATCTCATTATAAATAGTTTAGTTATTATATTGATGATAACAGTATTCATTCATCATTCTCATTAATAACAAGGAGTTTAGGAAAGAAAAATGCATCACATTCATCATGAAGATGACGGTGTTAATGAGATGTTTTCTCCAATTCATCTTAGAGAATCACTAATGAAAATATTGCGTAAACCTTGTCAATTGCACCATTTGATGAAATTTTTCCCAAAAGAAGATGGAATTATTGCCGATCATATTCTAATCACACATCCAATAACTTCAGATTCATCGCAAAATGGAGAATTCATTTCAAAAGCAGAATGCAAGGAAATTATTGATGAGTATTTTACTAAATATCGTAAAGATATTTTGAATACAGTAATGTGTTATATTTATGTCGCCATACAGCCAAGCAGTGATTTCAAATTTTTTAATGAATGCACTTCATTGAAAGCTGGAATTGTTGAAAAAACAATGCATGCATCAGGCAGATTATAAGTTTCAAATGTGTGCATCCACATTTTATCAATTAAGATAATCTATAATTGAAAAGTATTACAGATAAATACAAATTATTTCAGTATAATGTGATTTCATTTCATACTCTCATCCAAGTGAGAAATCCTATTGTCCTTTGCTTTTGTTAGAGTATTTCCATCTAAGTGATGGCAGATGTTGATCAAGGTAAAACGTGCTTATTAATTGATCACTCACATAGTGGTAAGAAGTCTGGTAATTGTAAATGCATCATGATAGGGGTAAACGGTTAAAGATGGACAAAGGAAACTAGTCAACCTTCAATGCCCGCTGCCGTATACATGCACATGCGTCATAGTCTGTACCTGTCCCGCAGTTTGCAGTCATGTACCCGCTCAACTGCAATTTTTTGGAGTTATAAAGAGCAGGAGCGTTTTGCAAATTTTATCTTTCACAACAAGCCAAGCAGCTTGTGTGGATTGCCACTCTAACTTCTAGATCTCTGCTTTTGTGGGAAACAAATGTGAGTACAACTATTCGATTCCTATATTCTATTGTTTTTATTAGTGTTTTTTCACATTGCATCTCACATTATTATCACTCTATTTTCGTCAAAAGTGCTCTCATCAACTTCAATTTAAATTCTTTATAATATGAAATATTTTAATATCTCATTAGTTATTGATGTTTCACTGGTACATGTCGGAAAATAACTTTGAATAACCACCCCATGATGGATGAAATTTCGGAATAAAACATTTATCAAGTAGCCAAAGCTATGGTATTCCTTTTCTGAGAAAAAATTCACATCATCAAATCTTTGATGATGTGAATTTTATAAACTTTAATAATATGAAATATTTTTAAAGCTCATTAGTTTTTTATGTTTCACTGGTACTTGTGGGAAAATAACTTTGATTAACCACCCCATGATGGATAAAATTTTGAAATAAAATATTTATCAAGTAGCCATAGCTATGGTATTCTTTTTTCTGAGGAATTATATGTCTTTCATGATGTGAATTTTATAAACTTTAATAATATGAAATATTTTTAAAGCTCATTAGTTATTTATGTTTCACTGGTACTTGTTGGAAAATAACTTTGAATAACCATTCATAATTAATAGAATTTTTCAGAACAAAACATTTATCTAGTAACCATAGCTCTAATATTCTTTTTCTGAGGAATAATGTGTCTTTTGTGAAGGTGAATTTAATAAACTTTAATTGGCATCATACCATTCATTTCAATAACAAAATATTTCGTTTCTCATAATTCACAGATCTCTCGTATTTCCAATGAGTGATAGATCCATGGTCACATCCTTTCATCGCAGAAACAATTGCTAGACACATTCCATCTCTACAAGCGGATCATTGAAAAAAGGAACCAAGACAGAGGCAGATCCTGGATTTTTGGAAATCTGAAGCAGTAACAGCGTGGATTTGAATCAAGGAGCCGGTGTTTTGGAGAATTTCAATAGCATCATTCATAGAAAAACGTGAGTTGAAAATAACATTCCATTCAGCTTTATTTCTTTTAGACGTTTCCTTGTAAATACCATGTTTTCGGCAACACATCATCAGAAATTTTAAGTTTATTCTCTTGAAAATCCCATATTAAAACCATAGCTTGCATGTTTCAAAAATTCAATCTATTCTTCCAAACGCAGTAGGCTACTGTGGGACTGTGGGCTACTGCAAGCAAGACCTAGCAGAGAACTCATAAACTATTCCCAATGTTTTTTATTAAAAAGAGTATCGCATACCAACATATTTCTTCAAATGATTTTTTCAATAATGAAATTTTCTGATAAAGCATGATGATATTCTATTGAATGAAGTAAAAATCTAGAAACTCACTTATGATTTTCAATTATTATGAGTCCTATTTGAATGATTATACCCACTAAACTGTGGTATTATACAAATTTCAGCATGTTAGTCATTTCATTTTGACCAAAAAATCTGTCAATCTATTGACAAAAACAATTTTGTGTGGTACACTGACCAGTCAAATTATTTGACAAAAAATCTGTCGATCTATTGACAAAAAACAATTTTGTGTGGTACACTGACCAGTCAAATTATTTGACAAAAAATAATAATATACTCTGCTCTGGAAAAAAACTGTGATCTCAAACAGAAAGAAAATCTGAAAACCATGACATTATTTCTGATGGATATTAAGTGGAACTTTGTGACAGAGAAATCCAAATTATCACGTTAATTTATCATTCATGTTGGAAATATATACAGCTCTATCAAAAATCAATGAGAAACCTGAATATTATTAATGTGTTCTACTCATTATTATATAAAAATACAAACTGATTTTACCAGAATCCCCAAATTATTTCAATTGATTGTTGTATTTTTGACAGAGAGAAAGAAATTTGAATATTCTATAATTTTTTTCATTTATGTTGGAAATACATACAGCTCTATCAAAAAAATCAATGAGAAACCTGAATTTGATTAACGTGTTCTACTCATTTTTATATAAAAAACAAGACTGTTCAACCAGAAACCCCAAGATTATTCATCCCCAAGATTGATTCAACCCCAAGATTGTTGTATTTTTGACAGAGAGGATTTGATTCAAATATTCTATCAAACACAACACAATTTCAACCAATTATTTTCTTTAATTTCACAGAGAAACAAGGCTTGTCAACAATTTTCAAAACTACTGGAAACGCGCTTCCATCATCTCTGTTAACCTGCTAGGAGAAAGTTCTCATCAAACTATACCTACATAATAAGTGAGTTCTTATCATAATTTCAAATTGAAAAAATGGAGTGTTTTTCTTTATTGGACATTTTTGAAACTTGTATCTTGGAGAAAATTCCCATGTGCAGTATTGATAGTCTTGAAACAGTTCTGACCAAACTTGTGAGTAGATCGGAATTGAACCCCATTGAAAAAACTAAAAACAATTAAAAAAATCAACACTCTATTTGTTAATGCTAAGAAAAAAGAGAGTTCAACTTCTCCAGCCAATATAAATTCATTAAATTCTGTTTCAATGTAATAAGCATATCCGCAATGACCAATTTCATTACTGAAGGGCTGAGTAGTAAAAAACTTGATGAAATTAAGAAAAAGATTTACTCAAAATCAGATTGTAGTAGTATTGTCAACTTATTCAAGGAACTAGAATCAGAAGAGAATGATAACACATCCAACTGTTCTAACAATGTAATCTCCCAAAATGAAGGCTTTTTTGAATCAACCATGAGTGAGATCTTTGAAAAACCAGTCTCAATTGCTGATGAAGATAACATTAATTTTGAAGACCAATATTTTGGAAAGATTAGTGATGTTAAATCTAATGATATATCCCCCATAATCAAAATGTATCAAAGACGATTCTTAGACAAACTTGAAATCATGTCATCCAAAGTCCCAGTTTCATCTCAGAACTTGGGAATGATGGTGAAGATTGAGGTAACAGATATGAAAGACATTCAGAACGTGAAAGACAGTGATAGATGGAAAAAAGTCTCTAAAAAGGCTATTTTCATTTCAAAAAATAGGGATGACCCTAAATTCAACAAATGTTTAAAACTTGCTATTGCTGATCTAGCAAAGAAAAACAACGTGACAAAGACATCAAGAAAGACCAATCCAATGAATTGAATAGCTCATATAACCCTCTCATATCAAAATAAAGTTTGGAATTAATAATCATTTTCACAAAATCCTCTCTCTTTTCTATTTGAAGTATTGGACATTTTTGAAACATGTATCTTAGAGAAAATTCCCATGTGCAATATTGATAGTCTTGAAACATTTCTGACAAAACTTGTGAGTAGATCGGAATTAAACCCCATTGGAAAAACTGAAAACATAATTAAAAAAATCAACACTCTATTTGTAAATGCTAAGAAAAAGAGAGTTCAACTTCTCCAGCCCATCCAAAGTCCCCATTTCATCTCAGAACTCAGAATGATGGTGAAAATTGAGGTAACAGATAAGAAAGACATTAAGAACGTGAAAGATGGTGATAGATGGAAAAAAGTCTCTAAAAAAGCTATTTTCATTTTGAAAAATAGGGATATCCCTAAATTTAACACTTTAATCAAACACCGGTCTGTGAGACCGGAGGGAAAATTAGTTTTTCTGTAGTGGCAACATTGTAAGTCGAACATGGCTGCCCGCTCCAATACCTCCCTCCCACTATTCCTCAACATTCTTCAATAGTGCCCTTTGAACTGATGGTTCATGAGTGAGCATCAATCTATTGAAAACGTGCGGTCTCAGATACCGGATCTTTCGGATAACGTTCATTTCTTACCGGTCTAGAATACCGGATGTTTCGACTAACAGATATCTTGAACATTCGACTCTTCTCCTTATCTCCATTATTTCAGAGTTTTATTGAAATGTTTTATTTGAGAACTAATTTTTGTGATTTAGAGAACAGTGATTTTGTAAAATTGATGACAATGGATCAGCCATCGACCTCTGTGAATATACAAGCCCCAGACTTTGAAACTCGTATCAATAGGATGCTTTATGATGAAGTGTCAGAAGATTCATTTGACGAAATAGATGATTCCGACAATGACCCCGATTTTGTTTTACCACAAGAAGACAACTATTACAGTAGTGGTGAAGAAGCAAATGTGCAAGATGATGACCTTCTCGAACAGGAAACTATGGAAGTGATTAGTGATATTCCAGAAGAAGTAAATGTGCAAGATGATGACCTTCTTGAACAGGAAACTATGGAAGTGATTGATGATATTCCAGAAGCACCTGCACTACCTGGATATGTTTTTGGACGTTTGAGAAAAAACGAAGCTGGGCCTCCTACTGGTGGTCTACTACTACATCAGGACCAAGGAATGTCTGAACTCCAGTACGTAACATAAAAAAACTACCAGGTCTCAAAGGACCAGCTCGAACACTTGGAAGCAGACCAACCAAAGAAGAAGTGTGGAATCTATTATTTGATGAAAATATGCTTGACACCATTATAAATTTCACAAATCAAAAACTTTCAGTGGTAAGGACTGGATTGAAAGACTCAACAAATAAGTCAAATTATCGTGACACAGATAAACTCGAAATAAATGCTTATATCGGTTTACAACTCCTTGCAAGCATCCTGAAAACAAACCACGAGGATATGACATCACTATTTTCAAAAGATGTAACAAATCGTCCTTACTTTTGTGCACAATGTCATCCAAGCGATATGAGATACTAACAGCTTGTTTGAGATTCGATAATTCTTCTACAACAACGTAGAAAGAAGATAAATCAGCAGCAGTGAGTGAAATTTTTCTGAAACTCATCAAGAACTCTCAAAATGTATACAGTGTGAGTGAGTATCTCACAATTGACGAAATGTTGGTGCCATTTAGAGGGAGATGCAGCTTCAAAGTCTATATGCCCAAAAAAAGCAAATATGGCATAAAGATCCAGTGTTTGTGTGATTCAAAGACATCGTATCTTTATAATGCGTATATTTATACCGGAAAGGACTCTGATGGTGTTGGTCTTCAGCCTACTGAATTGAAACTACAGAAACCAACACAAACAGTTGTGCGTCTCTGTCAGCCAGTGAAAAATACTCATCGTAATATAACTTGTGATAACTATTTCACCTCTATTGAATCTGCAGATGTACTCACAAATAAGATGGGGTTGACAATGGTGGGAACAATGCGAAAGGATAAACTCGTAATTCAAGCCACAGGGATCCTCATATTTTGTTTTCAACAAAGACATTACTCTTGTATCTTACGTTCCAAAGCACAACAAGGCTGTTGTTTTACTCTCAACCATGCACCAAGGAAAGGAAATCAACGAGCAGAAGAAGAAGCCAGAGATTGTATGTTTTTACAACAAGACAAAGTGTGGTGTGGACCTTCTGGACATGAAGTGTGCTGTTTATGGGTCAAACAGAAGGACACGCCGATGGCCAATGGCTGTGTTCTACGGTTCGAATGTTTGCAGCGTGAATGCCTTCATCCTATTCCTTTGCTACAAAGACTCACCAATCCTAACAAGATTCACTTTTTTGAAAGAACTGGCACAGGATTTAGTGGAGCCCCACATGAGGAGACGCCTTCAAATACCTAATCTGCCACGCACTGTCAAAGATGAAATTAGTAAGATGCTGAGGGAAGTCACTCCTCAAGATGATCAACTTGTGACTGGTGATGATGCGACTGGTGACAAGCTGGAAAAAAGGAAGACTTGCAGCACGTGCCCATCCGTGAAGGAGAGGAAAACTGCATACTGCTGCATTCATTGCAAAAAACCAATCTGCCTTCAATGTAGCCGCAAGATTTGTGTAAAGTGTTCAAACAAGTCTCAGTAACAGTAACGTTTGGTAACAGTTTTATTATTACATATTCTATTATTTTCATATTCCTTTTCTTATTTGTACACTATGGTTATTTATGAACTTTTCTTGCTTATAGAACAATGATGTGGAAATAACTGGAGGCTGAACACGGTTGCTCAAACAAGTTTTTTTAACAATGAAAAGCAATATAATTTTTATTGGTTACCTTTTACTTTTGCTGAAAAGACAATATTGATGGAATATCTCTCAATGATTATTGTTTTGAGTAGTCTTACTTATGAATTTTTGTATTATGTGTTCTCCTACATCCAACATTATACATTTATTACAAATTCAATGTTTAAAAAATTTATTTTCTATCCATCCATCACTTCAAGTGCAACTGAAACATATATATTATACTTCACTATGATTGAAATTTACCATTAAAAATTATTTTAATTGATACAAGTACAAAAAACATCAAATACAACACTTTTGAGACCGGTCTGTGAGACCGGATGTTTGATTTAGGTCAGTACTACCCATGTTTCGGTTAGAGTGTTAAGGAAGTGATAGAGTGTTATAACTTGCTATAGCTGATCTATCAAAGAAAAACAATGTGACAAAGACCTCAAGAAAGACCAATCCAATTAATTGAATAGAAATAACCCTTTCATATCAAAATAAAGTTTGGAATTTATAATCATTTTCACAAAAAATCCTCTCTCTTTTCAGATTGTTCCACAATTTGAGGATAAATAATGAATTTTATACAAGCTTAGGAATAAATAGAGGCACTGGATCAAAATCAGGTAGACTACAAATCCCACCAACTTCCAATTTTGTGGTGTTAGAATCTGCATTCTCAAATGCTCTTAAAACCTACTATTACAAAAACAGTCAATTTAAAGATATTTGTACTTTGTTGAAATCATTGAAAAATCAGTGTGTTAATTTGTTTAAGTCCCAATTGGATGAGGTGGGTTCTCTAAAATTCAATATTGTGGTTGAGTGTACCTATGAAAAACAATCCCTATCATTGGATAGAATTTCATATCAGAACAGATCTTTCAAAACAAGAAACACACCCCTTTTCTCTGGTTCATCTATAAGCAGTATTAATAACGAATGTATTTCATCTATTTGTAATGAGGAGGCAAATTATGAAGGTTTGGGATTGGGATGAGCATTAAGTAGAATTGATGGAGTCCTTCTCAGGACAAATAAGTACAAACCATTATTGGGTGGATCTTATATCAAACTACCAAAAAAAAATTGCAAACAAAAAGGCAGTTATCAACTGTAAAAACTCAAATGATAATTGATGCTTCATGTGGGCCATTTTAAGCAGATATGTGAGAAGCAAACCTGAACGTATTTCATATCACCATTTACATCTCAAAACAAAGTTTAATTTCAACAAAATATCATTCCCAACACCATTGAAAGATGTTATAATATTTGAAAAACTCAATCCCTCTGTTTCAATAAATGTTTATGGATTAGACTCCTCCCAAAATATTTATTCTCTAAGACTTAATGAATTTGTTAAGAAAAATCACTTTGACTTATTGCTATTACAGGAAAACTCCAACACACATTGGTGTTACATAAAAAACTTCAACAGACTAGTTGTTCAACAAATAAATAATCACAAAGGAAAAATACATATTTGCAAACACTGTCTCACTCATTTCAGTACAAGATCAATATTTGAAAGACATGGAAGGCTTTGTAAAAAAAATGGATTGTTCAGAGCAGTTATGCCCAAATAAAATCTGACTAGAGAACCCCCTATTATGCATTTTAAAAATTATCAGAATCAATATTCGGTGCCAATTGTAATATATGCTGATTTTGAGAGTATTCTGAAACCTTACTATTCTAGTCAGCCCTCATCATATACTAGTTTCACAGAGAAAACCCACAAACATGAACCATTCAGTTACTGTTGCTACACAATTATGGATGAAAGTCTTTCAGATGAAATAAGAAATACAATCACTGAAAATCCATTTCTATACAGGGGCGTTGATGCCCCTAATCATTTCATCAAGTACTTGATTGATTTGGCTAATAATATAGGTGAGGTAATGAAAACAAATATTCCCCTTAAGTAAATGTGAGTTTACAATGATTGTAACACCTGTCAAAGACCATGATCATTTGACTGGAAAGTATAGGTCCAAGCTTTGCTCCCTCTGCAACCTGAAAAGATTGAAACAGAGGTATATTCCGGTAATACTGCATAATCTATTGCAATAAGACCCACTTCATCATACTAAGTTTGGATTGTGATCAGGAAAAAATTTTTATTATTCCCAATACAAGTGAAAAGTACATTACATTTTCAAAACACACAAAAAAATGGATTAACACTAAGATTTATTGATTCAATGAGATTCATGAACTCTTCTCTATCTAATTTGGCAAACGATTTGAATAGAGAGGAATTTGTTCACATTAAGAAGTTTTTTCCAGAGTCCAAACTTGATCTTGTTTGTAAAAAAGCTCATTTTCCCTACAAATATGTTGATTGTTATGAGAAATTGGAGGACAATACATTACCATCGATTGAAAACTTTTATAGCAGTCTAATGAGTGAAAAAATTGATGAGGAGGATTATATCTATGCTCAAAACATGTGGGATTCTTTTAGAATTCAAAACCTGGGTGAATACTCAGACTTGTATCTCAAATTGGATGTTCTAATCTTGTCTGACATTTTTGAAACATTTAGAAAAAGTTGTATGAAAACATATGGTCTAGACTGTTGTCATTATCTCACAATCGCTTCTTACATACTTGATGCCATGTTATTTTATACTAAGGCAGAATTAGAGTTGATTTCTGACTATGATTCTTACATTTTTATTGAACAGGGCTTATGCGGTGGAATTACATCATCTGTGCATTGCTATTCAATTGCTAATAATCAATACATTCCTGAAACATTTGATCCCAAAAAACAAAGAACCTACTTGAATTTAATTGATGCAAATAATTTGTATGGTTGGGCCTTATCTAATTACCTTCTAATATCTGGTTTTAAATGGATGAGTCAAGAAGACATTGCATCATTAGATATAATGAAAATTCTAAATGAATCGAGTGAGGGCTATATTCTTGAAGTTGACATTGACTACCCAAAAAAACTTCATGATAAACATAGCAATCTGCCTTTTTTTCCTGAGAAAAAATGCCCCCCTAATAACAAAAATGAGAAATTAATGCTTACATTAGAGTCAAAAGAGAATTATGTGTCACCATTTAAATTTAAAACAAGCTGTTGAACATGGTCTGATTGTTAAAAAAATAAAAAGGGTATTAAAATTCAAACAATCTAAATGGATGGAGCCATATATAAGACTTAACACAATTTTAAGGCAAAAATCAACAAATAAATTTCAGAAACAGTTGAGGAAACTCCTTAATAATGCGCTGTATGGTAAGAGTATTGAATCCACAAAAAAGAGGGTTAATAAGAAGCTAGTCAATACGCAAAAACAATTAGAAAAGTTAGTCAACAACACAGCATTTAAAGATAGAATTATTTATTCAGAAAATCTTTGTTTGGTAGAGTCCCAAAAGCAAAGTGTTGTTCTTTCCAAACCAATTTACATAGGTTTTGCTGTTTTAGAACTGTCCAAACACCTAATGTATGAGTTTTTTTATGATGTAATGCAGAAATACTATGGAATGGAAAAACTAAAATTGATGTATATTGACACAGATTCATTCTTTCTTGAAACAAAAACATTTGATGTATATAGTGATTTTGGGGGATTATTTCTAAACAGGCATCTAGACTTGTCTGATTATCCAAAGGACCACAAGCTTTATTCCCTTAAAAACATGAAAGTTTTAGGAAAGTTTTCAGATGAAACCGCATCCAAACCAGTGTGGGAGTTTGTTTCATCAAGACCAAAACTTTATTCCTATAAAATATATGATAAAGAAGGTCATATTGAGAGTAAAAAAGCAAAAGGTGTCTCACGCAGGGTAGTTGAAAAAAATATCTCATTCAGTGATTATTACAAGGTTTTGAAAGATGATGAGAGTACAATGAGTAGGGACAAGAGAATTGAGAGTGAGAGATCGAGATACTTACTTGTGTTTTCAAGTTACTAAAAAAAGTAAGATATCAAAATCAATAGAATGAATAGAAGTAGTAAACATGAAGTTGAAAAATGTTTGCTCAATTGACTATTTATATAACTCATTTGTTTATTCCCCTCCTGTAGGAGATTGGCTTGTGGCTAGTAAAAAAGTCAGTCTTTTCCCATCTCTGGAGGAATAGTAATTGTTGCATTACACTCTGGCATATCAACTTGATGTTATTCAGAAGTATTCTACAACTACACTATCTTGGTCACAGAGGCTAGCTTATGGTTGATAGTATCAACGTGCTGAACACACGTTACTGCTATCCTGGTTGATGATTAACTTTGCTGTTATGCTGTATAGTGGAGTGAATATGAAACTGGCAACCAGCTGGTAGGCTTAAGCCTTTCATGGGTTGTTGAGCCATTGACATTAATTTGTTCATCACAGCTGTTACAGTGTTATACGGATGTTAACTGATTCTGAAACTTGGTTATCATGAATATACCTCTATAACAAGGTTATTACAGAGGTCTGTGATAAACTTGCCTTTATAATCAATGTTATTTGTGCATATTATAAATTTCTTCTTCTTCTATATTTTTCAAATTGAACTTTTCTTTTTCAGGGGCAAGAACAATGAACCAGGCCTACTGGACCCTACTCAAAGTTACTATTTGAATGTGAATAAATTTTCTATAATTAAGAATTAGTTGAAATCTACAAAGAAGATAATAAAAATCTTTCTGGAAATGCATTCAATACTATATTACTTATTCCTTGTTCTTACTAAAACAAGAAGGCTATCCTTATTATTATCCATATAATTATTGTAAAGCTGGTGGCAACGACATTGGTGGTTGGCAAATGAGTTTTATTGATGTTCAGCTCTAGTCAGCACAATTGGTCTGGAACAATATCGACTTGAGAGCAACTGTTGGCCAAACAGTTTTGCCTTTACAGACTACTTTTAGACTTCTCTGACAAATTTAGCTGAGCATTAAAAAACAGTCATTTGCCAATTCCCTCTTCAGATGTTATTCATATTACATACAATAATATAACAAGTGAAAAAATATTGAATTTCTAATAGGCTATATAAAATAATGTATCCATTTCACTCATTTGTAAAAAAAATCTGATAGAAAATAAGACAAATACCCTTTTAAAAAACATGCAAAATAATTTTTTATCCCAGCATGTTTTGATGCTTTAGCTCATTTTCAATGTAAATTGACAAATAACATAAATGCAAAAAATATCTCCTTAATTCCTATAAAATAACAATATTAATTGGAAGTATGAATAAAGTGGAAATATATTAATAAAATTTGTATTGAATATTTCCATACTAGACATTTCACCTAGTTATATATATTTTTTCTGAAAATTAAAATTCAGCTTGGGGCTATTTTAAATTTGATAGATAGAAATAAAAATCAAATACCCTTTTTAAAAACTTGAAAAATATTATTTTATCATAGACATGTTCCGATGCTTTAGCTCATTTTCAAAGTAAATTGACAAATAAATGTAAATTGGAAATGAGCTAAAGCATCAAAACATGTCTGTGATTTTTCAAGTTTTTAAAAAGGGTATTTTATTTTATTTTTATCTATCAATTTTAAAATAGCCCTAAGTGTGAATTTTAATTTCCAGGAAAAATATTTATAATAAGGTGAAATGTCTAGTATGAAAATATTCAATATATCATGGATTCATTCAATTCTATAAATCATGGATACATACAATATTGTTATTTTATAGGAATTAAGAAGATATTTCATGCATGTAAATAGGATAAAAACACCTATTAAATAGAAGAAATATAGGAATTCGATGGAAGTTGAATATATATATAAACTGAGAGGAAATATACACTATGAATGTATAAAATAAATATCAAATATGACTCCAATATCATTAATATTGATATAAAATATCAATAGAGAATATATTTTTCTCAATTTTATAGGAAAAAATATCAATCAAATTGGAAAAATAGGAAAAATATAAGAATTTGATACCTACTTAATATCTACTGAGAATATATTTTTCTCAATTTTTTAGGAGAAAAATAAATATTTAATAGAGAAAAAATATGAATTTGATACCTACTTAATATCAACTGAGAATATATTTTTTCTCAATTTTATAGAAGGAAGATGAATATTTAATAGGAAAAAATATGAATTTGATACTTATTTTATATCACTTGAGAATATATTTTTTTCAATTTTATAGGAGAAAAATATTTATTTAATAGGAAGAAAATATGAATTTAATATTTATTGATACCTATTTTACATCTATTCAACTCATATAAATGGAAGGCAAAATATCCCCAATAAACATTCTCAATATTTATTTTAGAGATCTTTAATATTGTATTTTATATATCTTTAGGTTGACTTTGTGCTACTAGGGTTGGATAGTTTCAATAAAAAGAAAGGTTATAGTATCTACTTTGAAAATATTAAAGAGAAAAATATTGTATCAAGAATAGAATACTACAGACATTATGATATTCCAATCCACAGAATAAAATCTTTCTAATGAAATTGAATGCACTGCAACTGTAGAAAACATTGTAAATATTAACCATGATTAGATTAGGGCACAGAATAGGCCTCCTGGGGACACTGTGCTATACAAGTGAAAAACAATCCATGGCTCATACGTCCTGGAAACATTTTCCTAACATGGATTGGAAAATGAGCTTTCAAAATCAGCTTCTAAAGAAATCATTCTCCCTTATTATGCTCTGAAAACACTTATATTGATTGCAACTGTAAAACACATTGTAAATATTTAGCATAAGTTGATTAGGGCACAGAATAGGCCTCCTGGGGACACTGCGCTATACAAGTGAAAAATGATCAATGGCTCATACGTCCTGGAAACATTTCCTAATGTGGATTGGAAATTGAGCTTTCTGTTTGAAAAATCAACTTTTGAAAATTCAATGTATGAGAAAATGATCATGCTTCAAAATCACTGTTTGTTTTGAACAATGTTGAAGTTTCATTTGTGGGTTCTAGCGGTCTGGTTCATGTCCCAGTCCCCGCTATGTTTTTGAGGTCAGGAAAATGTCCTAGAGATTTTTCTCAAGTGAATGTCCCAGTTATTTTTCTCAAGTGAATGTCCTAGTAATTATTCTCAAGTGAATGTCCCAGAGATTTTTCTCAAGTGAATGTCTCAGTAATTTTTCTCAAGTGAATGTCCTAGTAATTTTTCTCAAGTGAATGTCTCAGTAATTTTTCTCAAGTGAATGTCCTAGTAATTTTTCTCAAGTGAATGTCCAAGAGATTTTTCTCAAGTGAATGTCTCAGTAATCTTTCTCAAGTGGATGTCCCAGTACCCGCATATGTTTTTGAATGTCACAGTCCCCGCTATGTTTTTGAGGTCAGAAAAATGTCCCAGTCCCCGCTGTGTTTTTGAGGTAAGAAAAATGTCACAGTCCCAGCCTTTCAATACTACTATTGTAGCCAATCATTATTCAATTACTATGACGTTTGCATCTTCTGGAAAGGTAATTGAACCGTTGAAACACATTTCATAGAAAAAGGGTAAATTGGGCCTGTTAGGCTACAAAGATGCATGAGAAAAAATTGGAATGAGTAAGTTATGGCCATCTCAATGTAATGCCCTGTATAATGGTCATTTTTTATTTGGTTCCATGAAGAATAACAGTTTTCTATTTTTTTGATTCGTGTAAAGGAAGTTATGCAGTCGAAAAGCAGGCTCTCACTCTTGGCTCAGCAAATGCTAGGCACTCTATTCTAGAGGGAGGACGACTGAATGACTATTACACATTCATTTTGGATAATTCTTTTTGTTACGTAATTTGCCAAAATAATAATTTTTCTTTTTGGTTTATTTTAGGCACAAGAGGATCATTGCTTTATTGGACAATATAAACAAGCTCAGACCACAAAGAAGCTTGATTGCCCTGAGAAGATTCAAGACACATTAAAATACCTGACTATAAGGTAAGTCTGGTTAATTGAAAAATTGGACAAACAAAATGTTTTAATGAACAACAATAGGATCCTGCCTATTGCCTGAAAAAATCTTTACATAACGTTATATCAATGATAGTCCTTTATTGGATAAAATAATTTATGTTTAAATTCTGGAGCTTGAACTGTTTTTATGTGCGTGATGCCCACATAAGCAGGGGCTTGTGCAGAAATAATATGGAAAATCACAATGAGAGGCAATTGGTCTAGGTGAGCTCCTAACCTCTAGGAAGCAATTTTAAAGCTCATCTACATAATAATAATATTACTTAATCAGTAAAATTTAGGCTTATTTTGTCGGTAGAGTTCTCATAAAACAGGGAATATCTCAATTTCTAAACTCTGCATGAAGCTTCAGATAATATAAATCCTTGAATATTAATACTAAAATATCTAACATACCTTCTGTAATCTTCAAAATCCCTAATTTCTCAACATTTTGTAACCCCTCCCATTTTTTAAATTATATTCAGTCAGTAAGATTTTATTATTAGGCTACAGCTACAATTGCCCAATTAATCTTGGGCTGGGGCTGCACTGCTGGATATTAGCCAGTGTGTAGATTATATTATTTACCAGTGGCTACAGTAGATATTTGTAGGAGAGTTGTTCCAATCATATTATTAATATGTTGTAAGATAATATAACATCACAATGGAGTTTCTATGTTATATGGATATTTTAACTAGGCTACCCACACATTTATTAAGTGATTAAGGTTCTCACTATTTATGTAATAGCTGATGGTTCATTGAGCAGTGTGACCTTTGCTTGGCAATACTGTACACAGATAGGCTAACCAAAAATCCATGACATTTAACAATATAAAAAGATGTTCATGGAATTGAATATATTTGAAATTGTAGCATATCGAGTTTCAACTTTATAATTGAATAATCAAATAATTGAATAATGAGACAAGATATTGTCTAACCACAGATTTATTAAGAATCATAATACCAATTTCGATTGTTCCATAACAAATGTTTCATAGTCTGCATTCACAAGAAAGTAATAACCAAAACCAGTATCTCAATTTTCAATAAATCTGTGGTTGGATATCTTGTATTTTCTTTCACTATGGATAGTATCACTTTCGCAATATCTCCTCCACAACTACTCAACAAGTAATCTTATTATCTTCATCATTATTTTTATTATTATCAATAGCTTATCATAATTTTTATCATCATAAAATCATTAAAGATAATTGTTCTCCAAAAGGCCTTTACAGCGAGGAATTTATATTTACAATGTTTATGAAAAACCATTAAGATTAGAATTTTAGAAAGATCAATCACATATGTTTCAGCTGACTGGATGCGTCTACAAGGCTGCTAAAGACAGTGCATCTCGTCAAATGGAGCAGAAGATAGCAGATGGTGTACCGATGGGTGAGGAGGTGTTTGTAGTCAAATTCCCACCAGAAGATGACCAAAACAACCACCTGCAAGGGACCAACGCTGCGGCAGGGGAGTCTGTTGATCAGAGGGTGAGAGAACTGATTGAAAAATTAATTATTCAAGGAGAAAGAAAACCACTTGTTGTACATAAGCCCCTAGAAATATTTGTGGAGTAAGAACTACTCGAAAATGATTGCTCAAGACGACGTTTTTCCCCAGATCTCACATCAGTTAGTACCATTTTATACTGTACTAAAAGCAAATTGAAGGAGAGCCTTATTGATCAAACTTATACTGAACTCTTGCTAGAATAGCTTGATTCTTGGCACAAGTTCTTCTTCAGACCATGCTCAAGTGTAGACAGTGGTGAAGAGGACATCAGCTCAACAGAATGTAAACAGAGCAATCCACTTTTCTTTTACCAGATCAGTGACATGGCCACTCTTTATAGGAGATATGGGGGGAACACTGTTTTATTAGATGCGACCTATAGAACATGCAAATATGCTTTACCCCTATATTTCATGGTGGTAGAAACTAATGTAAATTATCAAGTAGTTGGTGTGATTGTCACGCAGTTTGAAACAAAAGAGATGATAACAGAAGGGCTGAACATTTGTAAGTCGTGGAATGCGGACATCACCAGAATGCCATTGTTGTTTGGGGTGGGTCCTGCCAGAATTTGCAGAGTTTTTAGGCTGCAAAAAAAGCTATAAGGCTGAGGCCGCACTGCTGGTGGGTAGAGCCTGGAGGGTGGAGGGTAGTTGGTAAATCTATAGAACATACACACTATCCACAGTAATACATCTTATGAATGGTATGTGTTCAGCCGCCATCTTGAAATTCTTAAATATGGACAACATAACCTCAAAAAACAGTATGACGTCATACCATTCATACAATGTATTACTGTGGATGGTGTGTATGTTCTATAGATTTACCAACTACCCTCCACCCTGCAGGCTCTACCCACTGGCAGTGCGGCCTCAGCCTAAGGGCAATAAAAGAAATCATGCCTCTTGAATCTTGCAGGAATCATTTCAAGGAGCTCGGCATAATCACCGTTCACTCTCTTTACATTTATGAGGTGATTATGTACTTCAGGAGAAATAAGGCTTTGACTGGAAATAGTGATTCCCACAGGTATCAAACCAGAAATAGAGGACAATTTGCTTCTATGTACCATGGGACAGCTCTTTTTGAAAAGAAGGCAACATAATATGTTACATATTATATAGGTCTCAAATTTTTTAGAAAGCTTCATAGTGACGTGAGAAACGTTGAAGATCTCAATTTATTTGGAAAAAAGTTGAAGGAGTTATTGATGGAAGGAGTATTTTATACCACCCAGGAGTATAATATGTGTAGGGAGGGGCCCATTGTGTGTTGATTTCTATGTGTCATATATATAAGTAAATAGTATATATGTATGAATATGTGTCATGTGTGTATATTTTTTATTGAAAGTAATGCTTTCATGCATTTTTTGACAATTCTCATACTCTGTTAAGAGTCTCTGGGAAAAATATATATAATTAAAAATATAATTATATATATAAATAAACACCAAGTATGGAATGGTTAATTACGCTACTGAGGAGATAGCTAGTCTGGAAAGCATTTTTCCTCAAATGAGGGTCTTCATTTGCACTTTCCATAGAGAGCAGGCATGGACAAGATGGCTGTCAAAGGGAAGCAATTCATCAATTCCAAAGCAGGAAGCTCTTAACCTTCTACGTAAAATTGCCAATGCTCCAATTGCCATGTTGAAGACATGTTTGTCATCCATTCTGCTACTTCAGCAGAGATCAAATACCATGTGAAATTCAATGTTGTAGAGGAATGGGCTAGTTGTACATGCGCCGACTATACAAAAGAAGATTGCTCTGTAAGCATATACTTCTGGTTGGATCAAAATTTTCAACTTGGAGTATAGAGAGAATTAATCATTGGCTCCTAAATAATCCAGTTTTCAAATGCAACGAATATTTACTTGGAAGTGGCTTTCAAATGCACCAAACGTCAGCACTGCAGTTGCTGATAACAAAGAAAACCATGAACAACAGAATATTAAAGTTGATACAAATGTGGATTATGGTCTACAGTGATAAATTGGGTATTCACCCAAGGCCCAGGTAAATACCCAAAGACTGGGTATTTATCATTTTTATTGACTTTAGAAAAGATTTAGTTGTATTTTTGCATTCAAACGCCTTCAATTATAGTGAAATGATGATAAAATGCGAACAAAAATGTTTTATATAGTGAAAAATAGCATTCAACTTCTGAGCATCATTGACATGAATACCCGAGTACCGTACTAGGTATTTATGATTTTATTTGTTTCTGTGTTGTTGAATCTTATTGAAAATGACAAGAAATTTGTTTTGAATAGTAACTATTATTTAGCGTTCAAAGAGAGGGGAATTTGACCTATTATCAATTTTCACTTGCAATCCATTTTTTAGAGAAAAATCATAATAAAACGAAATAACAATAGAAACATGTCCACTATTTTTCTGATGTGGTACTGTCATGATTTCATTGATAAAGATTGACGATTTCGTTGAGGAAGCATTACACTATGCCATTGATACGAGCGAATCTGATTCAGGGTGGATGGTAGTGGACGGCCAACTACCAAACGGCAAAATCACGCCCCATAAGAGCAATGTTATTTTTATCAATCTTTAGGAGCAGATAGCATAACAGAGCAGAAAAACATAAAACAGATTACAGTATTTACTCAGTTTTTCATTGAGATTTCTTTTATGGTACCATATAGTCTGTATATGCAAAGAATACATTCTGGCAAGATGAGAAAATGACTCCAGCTCCAGAAATAAATAAAAATTATAAATTTGGTCTCAAATTGTAGATCAGAATGTTTCCTACAATTTGAGACCAAAATTTATAATTTTTCAATTGTTGACCGAGCTGGAATAATTTTCTCATCTTGCCAGAATTTTTTCCTTGCTTGGACAGACCATGTCAAGTATTATTTAGGCTAAATATTTTCAAGAGAGCAGAAACAACCTACTTTATCAAGAAAATATTGAGCGAAATTTCAATGTGAGGATATTATTCTTGAATTTTTTTCATGAAAAGCCTCCATCCAGGACACCTGAAAAACATTTCTTACAATCTAAAACTACACGTGCTCTATCCCAATCTATGCCAATAGGCCTCTCATATTTAGAATGTTAATAAAATAAATTTTCCAATGAATTAATTTTATTTCAAGTTAAATGTTTGAGTTTGATCCATTTTTATGCACTTCCATCTGGCTTAAAAAATATTTCAATATTATTTGTTTCCATCTACAGAATTTTAATTCATGATTCAATTAAAATAACAGATTTATTACGATTTCAAGTAGATACATGAAAATATGCATAAAACTTCCCTAGGTTTTCCTTGACACAAAAAATTCTCAAAAACATTTTCTAAGAGTGAATTTCTTATTTTTGTTTTTAAATAGCCTACATAATGCTTCACGAGATTATTTCTATTCAGTAGCCTTTAGTTTAAAGTAGAAATATAATTATGCATAAAACTCCTGCAGAGTTTGCCTAGTCTTATTTACCCAGTTTCTTCCATGAAGAATCCTATTCATTCAAATCTTCAAGTAATACTTGAAAAAAATTACATAAAGTCGTTGAAAAATAACAAATAAGTTTTTATGATATTATAACTTGACTATTACTATGCCAACATACCTATCATCAATGCCAATAATAACATATTCAGGGGTACAAACATCAATGATTCAATAAATACCCAAAATAATAATAATGATCGTGTAACCTGGCTGGCTCAGGTCTGGTATCAGAGTTTTCAGGTCGATCCTGATCAATTTCAGGGCCTCTGACATGACTTAACGACTGTTTTTATGCAGCCGGGACCGACGGCTTAACGTGTGTAGGGTATTTATGAATCTTGGGTATTTACCTCAAGTTTTAAATACCTGGGTATTTTACATCACTAAGTATGGAAAGATTCCATTGAGAGGAAGCAGACAAAGAAATAAAAAAGTAGAAAATATAAAGTCCTCTTTCCGTAAGGAGTTGAGGAAGGTGAGGGAGAGGGATCGAGTGAGGGAACTTCCACTGACAGTAGATATAAGCCAACATTATGGTATTTTACATCAGATCAAGAAAAACCAAGACAGAGCCGTTCAAATTTGAATGAAAGTGATCTTATCAATGAAGAAATCGAAAATTCTGAGATGCAAGAGGTAAATATTAATCTTATTCAAGTCATATTATTCCTACAACAAAACACATGCACATGTTTTTTTTTCGTTAAGACCCATCTTTCATTTTATTGTTGCTTCAGCCTCAACCAGAGTTCTGTCCTCAGAATAACAGGAAACGAATCTTGTTTCAATGGGTATCTCTTGATTTCTACTTTCAAGCTGAATTTTTAACAGCCAGCCTTGAGACTGGATTTGATAATAATTTTTAAAAAAGGCGCTAAATCCAAATCTGGTATCAGAATTTGACTATATTGCTATTGTTATTATATGGTGTTTTCAAGGTTTCGGTGAAGAAATACATAAGTTGGTAATTCCTGATGTCAGTGTCTTTTACTCGTGTAGTAGTATAGAGGTTATAGAGGTTTTTATCTTAAACATGGATATTTTCCAAATTTTTCCACAATCAGGACCTTACAGCTAAACTTAAGGGCGCTGAAAATGAATCTGCAATCAGAATTTTTCTATCTCTATTATTAGTTGATTTGAATTTTGTTGAAAATTTTGGCCTTGAACGATTCAACCGGCTGGAACTGAGCCGCTTTGGGCATGTGTGTGTTGAATATCTCCAAGTCTGAGTAGATTATCAGAATCCTGGATATGAATGTTAGGATAGAAGATGCAAGACTACAGTTTTTTTTATGAAATCAGAACTGCTATCAGCTGAAATCAGAACTGCTACAGCTGAAGAAGTTCAAGCCAGTATTCAAGATTGGAAAATGTATCTTTGATTATGAAACTATTCTGAGTGAGAGAGGTGTTTTGCCTGGCAAGATATACCTTGCCACAAACATTCACAGGTAAACTTACAGATACATATACATATTCCATACATTTTTCAATTGTTTGTCTGGTAATCAATTGTCTCCAAATCTCAGATACATGAGAAAGGCCTATATAGAATCAATGGGGATTGTTTCACAACTAGGAGGCCCTACTGATTTCCTTACATTCATTGCTAGTGAGTGCTCAATGGAAGGAAATAAAACTTTCAAAACATGATCCTACAAAAGATCAGCCTGATGTAGTTAATAGAGTTTTCTATCAGAAATTTAAGGAGCTTTTGAGAGATGGTGGTTTTTGGTAAAATGTTGTGTAGAGTCTGAACAATAGAATTCAAAATGAGCCATCTCCCCCGTGCTCACATTATAATTCATTAAAATAAAAAAAAACATACAGACCATTTCAAGGGCAGGATATTGATAGGGTAATTAGGGCAGATATCCCAAAAGATAATTTAGTTCATGAAAAGCTTTGTGAGTTAGGCCAACACCTACTAATACATCATGCCCCACAACTGAAGCTCTTACAGACTATGACGTCATCATAAGTAGATGGACGGTAGATAGACAAAATTAGGGCTCTATAAAAAGGGGGTAGACGCACGGTCCGCCATTCTGTGGTCAACTTTTAGCGCCAGGTTTGAATTCATTCAATTCGACAGTCAAACATATGCTCAATGATAAAAATTATGTTAGAAAAAAAATAATACTCACTTCACAGAGCATTGAATTTCCAGTGTGGCAGTTTTTAAGTCAAAATTTTAACCTTGATTCAACTTCCTGCATCTGGCAAATTTGTATTTTTCAATTTCAGTTTTATGATAAAAATGGTTAAATTTTTTGCAATTTGATGCTAAGCAATATGAACCATTTTATATGACAAATTAACCTCCAAGATTTCAAAACAATAACTTCATTCATTTGCTCAACTTGATAAACATCTGTTGGTCGTCTCTATCATCAAAAATATTTATATGAATTCAAACCTAGCGCGAAAAGTTGACCACAGAATGGCGGACCGTGCGTCTACCCAACACCTACTAATACACCTACATGTATTAGTAGGTATTGGTCTACCCCCTTTTTATAGAGCCCTAGACAAAATAAGAGTGCTAATGTTTGTTTACATCTTTATTCAATCCCATTCCATGTGATAACCAACAAAATACAAATTTCATAATTGCAATCGTTCACTTTTATTGCATTAAATAGAGTTTATTCACAATTTTCTTCAATTTTTTGTATAATGTGAGTGAGTTGATGGTGGATTTGACATTTTGAAACATGAGACTTTACTGCCGTGTCATTATTGTAGCGGAAATGTTTTTTCTTTTACAAAAAAAAGCCTAAAACGAAAATGAATCTGAAGCATTTCAATTATACAGGAATTTTTTAAGTGAGTTTCTTCATTATTTCTATTCTAAATATTTTCTTAATTACCCTAAAAATGCTAAAAAAATATGTAACAATAAAGATATTTTTCAAAGAATCTTTCAATACAAGTTTGAATATAAAATAGGCTACAGAGTAGAATAGTTTTGTGATGAAGCTAGTAGGTACCTATACGGTACTAACCTTGGAACAAGTTGTTTTGTTTACGAATCTGAAGGTAGATTCTGATAGGTGATTTAAAAATCATAAGGAATAGTTCTCTCTTTCACTCATAAGAATTTTTTTCTCTTCATCACAAAAAGTAGCCAAGTAGGCCTAGCATGAAAAGTAGGTAATGAATTAAATGACTCATTTTAAAAAATTTGATGTTTTGTAGCTCAAGTAGAGAACTATATCTAGCTCTATTGTCTTTATTAAAAAAATACACAGCAGATAATTTTGTATTAAAACTATATTAATTGATATAAATTAATGAATCTGAATTAGCAATTCATAGAAAAGTACCTAGAACATTTCATCAACTCTTTATTTTATTTATAATGCTTATCAATTCTTGTTTTGGGTATGAGAAAAGAATTTTGATGGAAAGGATATCATTGAAGTAGTAAAAGCTCACAATGAAAAGGAAAGAGCTCTTTTGGAAAATAATAGTGTGGTTCTCCTGTACTAATAATTATGACAAGAATTGATGTTTGGGCCATTAGGCCTAATACCTAACAAAAAATTTGTGATTAATGATACAAACCAGATAAGCATAATGCTCCAGAACGTAAGGATGAAGAACAAACATTTTCAAAATTGGAAAAGTGAATAAAGAAAAATGAAGTGTCAACTATCAATCCAATAGGCCTACTGGCTATGGTGATAGAGTGTTGAACTAGAAAGTGTATAAAAAAGCTGAAATTGTTTAAATATTTAAAAACGGGCCCAAGAACACATAAAAGTGACTATAAAATAGTTTCTGACAAGGAATACAGTGAGAATTTAGTTATATTATGGAACTATTTCATATATAAAATTTGAAGTGTTGATTTGAGGCAATATGCATATCAATGTCAACTGTCTATATAATATCAATAAAGTGGAATGCTTTTACTGATTTGGATGCAAATTTATCCGTTTGATGGGGTTCTCTGTTCCTCTACTACAGATTTATTTGTGGATCAAATCCTTAAAAGCCTCTTCCCTATAAATGTGTTACCCCTGGGCCCTGGCTTATAAAGATTTACAGCTTGTTTTTCTGATGAAAAACAAGCGATTGGGATTGTAGATTCACCAATAAAACTCTCGAATTACAATGTTCCAATTTTTGGAAAGGATCAGCTGTTGAATCAACGATCAGCCAAAAACTCACTAGAAGACCCTAACATTCGAAGCCAAAATGACCGCGATGGTTCGAGTGAAATAGGAAATACCATGTATTCTTTATTCTTTCTTTACAATTGCGACTTGGTTTCCAAGTATTTTAAGCAAAGGATGAATGAGTGATAATGAATAATAAAGGTTTAAGATGTAGGTTATATGTCTATGTAAATTGGTTCAGACGAAAAATTCACGATATCGCTGTTCAAACTCAAATCATCGCGGCCATTTTAGATTACAAGGCTAGGGTCTTCTGACTTGGTTTGTTTACGATTTTCTTTGTAGGTTATGATAATATTTTAGCAACAATAATGATTCCTGTTCAAATCTCACTATAAAAATAATGATTGATATTTATTATTAAATATATTCATAATAATAAATCAATTTCTATAACAAAATCATTAAATTAGGAGCAAAGTTTTGGTTTTAAAGGATTAGCATTGGACTATCCCAATATTCTATTCACTTGAGGTAAATTCGTTTCATGTCATTTTTTTAATCAGCTGAAACTGTAGAATTTACATTTTATTGGAAACGTTTATGAGACAGAAACGCCCATAAAATCAACGAATTATGAGTAATGTGGATTGTAAAATGTTTATAAGCCAGGGCCCTGATTTGGTGGTGGGGTTGATATTCCTTCAGAGGCTTATCACTCACAACCACCAATCACAGTATTATTTAATACTTATAATTAAACATTAATTATTTTATCTACAGGTGTGTCGAAAAATTCCTATTTCAGTTTTAAAATTGAAATTGAAATGACTACTATTTCAAAACGGAATCTCAGAACCATGTCGTGATGAGCGTTTTTTGATACAGGAGGAACTTTACGATACAGTCCACAGTTCAATTAATTCATTCCACATGTTCCATTACAATACCAGCTTATTAAAACAACAAGCAGTCTAATTTTTTAACCTTAAAACTGCAACATTGCGTTGTCTGCCAGTATCTGTTCGTCAATATTTAAATTCACCTATTTGATTAGTTAGTAAATTTGAATAGTCCAAAGTAAAGAAAATCTGAAAATTATTGGAGCAAAAAATCAAAAATATTCTCCTCAGGTGAAATAAAAAAGTACTTGGATGAGGCACCAGATAAGATAGGTAGCCTACATCTATGAACAAAAGTAAGTAAAATTAAAACTAATAATGTTAGTTATAGCTTATCTGAATGAAGATACTATCAATGAATACATTATAGTCTCGATTATTAGAAATAACCAACATAGCTGATTATCCTCAACTGTCTTTTTTAGTTTGTTCGCTAGAAAGCAGGCTGAAATATCAACCTACAATAAGCTTATTTATGAGCTTAGCTCATCTATAACAGAGAATTTCTTGACAGATGTAGCCTATACCTTGTTTCCAGATAAAGCAGTAAGTTATAAATCTATTAGAATTAGGCACTTGTTTAAAAAGCAATTATTATAAGTTTGGGTATTTCAGACAAGTTTTGCTTTGCTCAGAATGAACTCAGCTTAATCTTGATACGATCAAGTATTGTAAAGTTCCTAGAAATGAAAGAAATAAAAGCTCAAAACGTATCAGATTTGATTAAAAAAATTATTTTGATCATCAAATTTTGAATTCCTTTTAAACTTACTGAGAACTGAGATAGCCTACCTTTTGTGAATGTAAACATCTCTTTCTCTATCATTTGTTCTACTTATTGTTTCTGACACAACTACATATTCGTGCATCTTTTTTCTGCAATGTTTGTAAAAACCGGTCTGGCTCAATATCATGGACTGGCATTCTGTGGACGTGAGTTCGAATCCCATGTTCCCTGTAATTTTTTATCATGTGAGTCTTGAATTCCCATTGTTATTATGATCAATCTTTGCTTTTATGATACCGGTAATCTGTATATTTTTTAAAATTAGTGTTGAATCACAAACAAATTTTTATTGGAAGTAAGATTATTGCTCTTCATAATTTAATTGATAAAATTACACAAATCATATTATTAATATTATTATAACCAGGCAAGAAAAACTAGGCAGAACCTGTGCTATTTC
This sequence comes from Sogatella furcifera, assembly GCA_017141385.1. NCBI lineage: Eukaryota > Metazoa > Arthropoda > Insecta > Hemiptera > Delphacidae > Sogatella > Sogatella furcifera. The sequence goes on from CM029546.1 coordinate 39,465,173, forward strand.
TTTCCTAAATTTCATAATTTATTATTTGTTATCATAATTATTATCTTTATAAATTATTACAATTATCATACACTGTAATAAAAAATAACATGATTCAAATAAAGGTTAATTATATAATTATTCAATCAAAATATTTTGCCAAAATAGCCTACTTTGATGGCTTGAATATCATGATTCTGAAGTCCTTTGAGTTATGGTAGCCTATTACAGTATATGGGTCAAGTCTAATATGTATAAGTCCCTTATATATCTTGGAATGGATGTTGTTTTCCAACTTATAATATAGCCTTATCAGGCCTTCAATTTCCAATATTGGAATGAAATCCAGGAGAATTATAGAGAACACCACCAAACAGTTATTCTATGGAAATAACATGCAAATATTCCATTTATTTCTATGTCCAGGTCTTTGACAGCAGTTGAAATTTTATTAGATAATAAAAAAATAATAATACAATATAATAGATTATTATAATTTAGGCTATTGAAATAATAAAATCAAGGAAGAAATGTGTGGTGTGATTAAAGCTAATTAGTCTTTTCTTCAAACATAGCCTGCATAACAACACAGCAATTCTTCTTTTGATTAATTTCAACATGAATGGAAACATTTTACTTTTGGAACACTCTGTATGGGTAGCTAGTCTACCAGCTGCTCTGCAAGTTTGATTCCTAAAAATTTTGCTTCTCAGACCTTTTGTGGTGAGACCTGATGCACTCACAAACATATAATTCACTATTTACAGTATAATGTGTAATTTTAAGAAAAGTATCTTATTTTTGGAACACCCTGTAGATAAAATTGTGTATGCAACGGTTGTATTAGGCCTTTAAAGCACTCGTGAAATACTTAGAGCACTTGCTACGCTTGCTTTCCTCGCTGCTCGTGGCTCTAACTCATATCTCACCTCATGCTTTAAAGGCTCCCATTATACAACCGTTGAATAAACTACTATTATTCCACTAACATAGATTATAGAAAACATACCCTAGATTTTTGGAGTTACTGCAAATTATAGGTACCATTCATCAAGGCTGACAATGAAAATAATTGATTATATTAATCCAGCTTTCCATTTTGTATATTATATTGTTATATCCTTGAGTATTTCAGTTGAAATGAATCAAATTCGTTAGGCTGATAGCTCTATTATTGAATCTGACGATTCCAGCAAGCCAAGTCGAGAATAAATTATTGCATTCTTGGAATAAAGTGCTTCAATTCTAATTTAATACTACTAAATGAGAGACAGTCTTTTATTGAGAGATAAGAAATTAAAGTATTAAGTCATTAAAGTATCAATGCAGCAAGGAAAGTTGAAGAATTCACAGTGATATGATAGGAAACTTCACTGTCATCCTAGAGAAAATCCATCTACTTGTTATGACGTCATCAAATCAGTTGTGGGGCCTGATGTATTAGTAGGTGTTGGTTAGGCCCATTCTAGACAAGCATCAAAAACATGTACAAAGTGGTCATAATTACCCCTCCTAACTCCTGACCCTATACGTGATTTTTTATTTTTTACAAAATAATTTCTATCTTCAAAGTTTTTCAACCAATGTAATTCATGTTTATGTATCATGTTCCAGGACATCATTGTTCTTTTAAAGGAGAGTGTTCTCAATTCATATGAGAAGGAGAATTTTTTGAACAAGACTGCAAGACAGAATCTAGTAGAGATTTTAGTAAATGCTATTCTGCAATGTAGAAGTTCTACTTACAAGTAAGTTTAAAATTACAGAATAAAACAGAATAAGTATTTTACATTTTCAAGCAAAAGTGTTTATCGTGAAATACATTGATGATAGCCTAAAACATTGTATTTGAGGTTAAAATAAAGTAGAAGGACAGGATTTATTCTATCATTTGATTTTCTGTAGTGGAAGTGGATTTGATGAACTCCCTAGGACAAAGATATATTTGATATAGAAAGACTTACTTAATATCGAATTTTAGAGATCAAAATCCAAAGGCCTTTTAAAATGCACATTTCTGATGCATCAGTCAAAAGATATTTTAAAATATCAAAATATTTTATTTCCCTTGAGAAAATTTCCCTGGTCAGATCCACCTGGACAAGTAGATAACCACCCTAACCTAACCACCACTGCATTGGTCCTGATCACTCAGGGCCAGCAAAGCCCTGTGCAAATGTAAATCCTACTGCAACAAGTTCAGCAGAAAGGACCCTACTGGCATGGGCCAGCTGGACTACCGGAGGTGCCGCTGGATGAACTTCAACAATAACTGGAGGTTTTGGAGCAGGAGCAGACTAATGGTTCCAAAACAGCATGGGGGCTGATCCTTGGAGGAGGCCTACTGGGGGTCACCTCTCTTGCTATTATCCTAGTGCGGCTGCACCTTTGCCGCAGACTTTCTTTATTCTTTTATTCTTTATTCTTTCTTTACAATTGCGACTTGGTTTCCAAGTATTTTAAGCAAAGGATGAATGAGTGATGATGAATGATGATGATGAAGGTTTAAGATGTAGATTTGGGATTAAGATAAGACTTGGGGGCCAAGGCCAGACTAGACCTGAGAAGATGGCAACAGAGAACATCATATCTGGAGTGCAGTCCAGTAGCATACCTAATGCGGCGGTGGAAGCCATCATGAAGCAGTTGTGGGAGTCACAACTTCAAGGCAACCAGGTCTAGATGACTTCTGTGATGACCTACTGGCAGGAGCTGGAGGACCAGCTCTTGTCTGGAGGGGGAAGCATTGTAATGATGTGAAGGACAATTAATTGTATTTAGTTATTAGATTGTAGTAGAAGTAGATCATTTTCAATTATAAATAGGGAATTATTATGAAAGCAGATAAGCCTACTGTAGTTGGGCTAAACTGGGTCATGGCACTGGAATGCACTGACACAGCAGCCAGTGTTTTGATTCTTGTATTACTATTAAATATCACTATTACAATATATTATTTTATTCTTATGTGAACTCATGACTCACAAACAAACCTAATGGTTCATGTGAGCATTTTGTTTCATAGTTGTAAACTTATTTATAATTTCTAATTTTGTATGCTGTGTATTTTACAGTGTATGCTTATATCTGTATTGAAACAAGTAAATTCAATTCACATCAATTCAATTCAAATTCAATCACATATTTAGCTATATCACGTATAGCTAAAAGATAGCTTAACAATTATGGATCTAAAAAAGACAAAGAATTCAAGATTAATTTGGAAGAGGTAGTTGTGGAGGAACGTGGCAAGAGCAGTTGCCTATAACTTTTCTATTCAACAACCAGAAGCTCATGATCAACTATTCCAAAACCCATCTCTATAAACATTAATCATCACAAGAAACCATCAAGTAAAGCATTTACCACTTCTAGAAATATCCAAACATGATAGGTTTCAAAATGGAAGAAATAATGAGAATTTATGGGAAAGTGACAATAGTTCAACAGACAACGATTTTGGTGGTATGTCTTCTGATTATGATAGTACATCTTTTGAAAATGTTTCTTTGAAAGAAAAGCTCTTACCGTACCATACTTGTACCGTAAAGCTCAAAAAGAGTAGCCTACCGTATTGAAAATAAAATAACACATAAAGCATTATCAGAACTTTCAAGTATTATTTCTCAGCATTGACCGGATTTGACACTTGATGCAAGGACTTTATGTTGAATACTCCATGAACCACAGAAGTGACTAAATTGGAATATGGAAATTATAGTCATGTTGGCTTGAAGAAAGGTGTACAGTACTGGCACAAATGTCTCAAGGCCTCAAAAATTAAAGTTTGGAAGCAGAGCATTTGGAGGTGGATGTAAATATTGATGGGATACCACTTTATAAAAGTGTCTGGCAAGATTGCTGGCCTATCTTGGTAGATTGCAAAGTTTGAAAGATGAGTCTTTTTGTAATTGGCCTGTTTTGTGGTGCTGGGAAGCCAGAACCTATTGATAGGTATTTGAGAAGATTTATCTCCAAAGTAAACAATTTGAAGGACAACTGGATTGAGTTCGATGGCAAAAAAATTACTTGCAAAATATGGTATCATTTGTGTGATGCTCCAGCACGTGCTTATTTGGAGCAAATTGTAGGCCATAATGGTCATAATGATTGTGAAAGATGCATACAAGGAGGTGAATATATTGATCACTGCTTGACTTCCTTACAATCAAATTCTACATTAGACTGACATGAGTTTTAAAGAGCAGCAGTATCTAGACCATCACAAAGGACCATCTTCTTAGCATACCTTAGAAACTAAATTCATCAGCTAATTTCTGCTTGACCCCATGCATCTGATATACTTAGGAGTTATGTGAAACTATGTGTTTCTATTGTTGCATCTTAGGCAAATGTGACCGTTCAACTTTTTTAATAATATGAATAAGGCATTAGTAAATGAAAATATTTGTTCAAAAGTTATCTGGATTTTGTGTGTTGAGCACAAATACTCAAAACAAATCTTGTATTTTAAAAAGTATGTATGTGAAAAGTATTGAGCATTTCTAACTTTCCACCTACTGCAAAAGTACATGCTTTAATCCTAGAAAACAAATAGGTGCTTTATCAATGCTATTAGTTTGCAAGGTTTTTGATTAAAAATATTATCTTTTGTTTCAGATTCTATAAAAAAAATCTTCAAGTGGTTTGGCTGTGGGTGTTGAGGCCCAAATTGAAGAAGCAATTAAAGATTGGCTGAAGTCTGCTCCAGTGAGAGTTTTATCAGCCAAGAAAAAATCTCAGCAGCTGAATCATAATACATAGTGTTAAAAATTGCAAATACCGTAAATCTTCTTTTGCAACTAACTGTAAAATATCAAAATATTTTATTTCCCTTGAGAAAAATTACTACTTTTTTTATTCTAGTCATTCAGTTTTTGTTAAATATAATTTTTATTGGATTGGATGCTTTTTAGAGGCGAAAGTCCAATTTGCTTTGGCTACTTGTAATTTGCCAATCCAAATTTTTTCTGTTATAGGGTACACAAATATGAGTGGGACGAATTTGCTAATGAAATAGTGGAGGCGATTCCACAAAAAGAAAAGAAATATATTACATAACACCCATATCTGAAGATCCTCAACAAAAAATTCCAAGGGTAAACTAATGGATAAATTCAGAAATAGTTTGAGATTTATTAGAAACATTTATGTGAAGAAAACAAAAACTCCGACTCATGAACTCTGAGGTCTTATTTTCACATACAACTATTGTATTGACAGATCACATACAGCTAACAGATAGCTCAACAATTATGGATCTGAAAAATGCAAAAAAATCGAGATTAATTTGCAAGAGGCAGTTATGGAGGAACGTGGCAAGAGCAGTTGCCTATAACTTTTCTATTCAACTACCAGAAACTCATGATCAAGTATTTCAAAACCCATATCTACAAACGTTGATAATTGCAAGAAACCATCAAGTAAATAATTTACCACTTCTAGAAATATCCAAACATGATGGGTTTCAAAATGGAAGAAATAATGATAATTTATGGGAAAGTGACAATAGTTCAACAAACAACAATTTTGATGGTATGTCTTCTGATTGTGATAGTGCATCTTTTGAAAATATTTCTTTGAAATAAAAGCTTGTACAAGTTTGCAGAACTGTATTGAAAATAAAATAACACATAAAGCATTGTCAGAACTTTCAAGTATTATTTCTCAGCATTGACCGGATTTGACACTTGATGCAAGGACTTTATGTTGAATACTCCATGAACCACAGAAGTGACTAAATTGGAATATGGAAATTATAGTCATGTTGGCTTGAAGAAAGGTGTACAGTACTGGCACAAATGTCTCAAGGCCTCAAAAATTAAAGTTTGGAAGCAGAGCATTTGGAGGTGGATGTAAATATTGATGGGATACCACTTTATAAAAGTGTCTGGCAAGATTGCTGGCCTATCTTGGTAGATTGCAAAGTTTGAAAGATGAGTCTTTTTGTAATTGGCCTGTTTTGTGGTGCTGGGAAGCCAGAACCTATTGATAGGTATTTGAGAAGATTTATCTCCAAAGTAAACAATTTGAAGGACAACTGGATTGAGTTCGATGGCAAAAAAATTACTTGCAAAATATGGTATCATTTGTGTGATGCTCCAGCACGTGCTTATTTGGAGCAAATTGTAGGCCATAATGGTCATAATGATTGTGAAAGATGCATACAAGGAGGTGAATATATTGATCACTGCTTGACTTCCTTACAATCAAATTCTACATTAGACTGATATGAGTTTTAAAGAGCAGCAGTATCTAGACCATCACAAAGGACCATCTTCTTAGCATACCTTAGAAACTAAATTCATCAGCTAATTTCTGCTTGACCCCATGCATCTGATATATTTAGGAGAAAAGTATTGAGCATTTCTAACTTTCCACCTACTGCAAAAGTACATGCTTTAATCCTAGAAAACAAATAGGTGCTTTATCAATGCTATTAGTTTGCAAGGTTTTTGATTTAAAAATATTATCTTTTGTTTCAGATTCTATAAAAAAATCTTCAAGTGGTTTGGCTGTGGGTGTTGAGGCCCAAATTGAAGAAGCAATTAAAGATTGGCTGAAGTCTGCTCCAGTGAGAGTTTTATCAGCCGAGAAAAAATCTCAGCAGCTGAATCATAATACATAGTGTTAAAAATTGCAAATACCGTAAATCTTCTTTTGCAACTAACTGTAGTAGACTAGTTTGGAATTAAAAAGTATCATGGAGTGAAAGTGATAAGTTAATTTTAAAATTCCTTTTTATCCAAACACTATAATAAAATATTTGTTTGTCTTGTACGTAAATCAGAAACTATCATCTTATGCCTGGAATCTAATAATATAAGTTTGTCAATGTAGAATTTTAGATTATCTATAATTGCTAGAGAATTAAGTTACAATTATTTTTGCTCAACATGGATGAAATCATCATTCTTAAATTTGAGATTAGAACAACTGCTGAAGTCTTGAAATAGTTCTAAGTTCTGTTTCATACAGACATACAGAATGGTGCAGAGGAAACAGATGTTTTTCAAACTGCTAGTACGCGGCGACGGGAGGAGGTATTGACCTTTTAGTTGCCATGGTCAATATAGAGCGTACTACATCGTGTGTTTGGTGTGGAGAGTTTTTTAGAAACAATGACTCTGTAGTCACATTGCAACGTCTTTTCCATCAATATTTTATTAGAGTTGGATGTCAAGATGCAGTGCCTGATTGAAATACCATACTCCGATGGGTTGTGGCATTCAGAAGTAAGTTTCTGGTTCTGTGATGAAAAAGAAACCAACTGGTCTTCCCCGTTCAGTTCGTACTCCGGTCAATGTTGACCGAGTCAGAACGTCAGTTATCACTTGTCCTAAACAATTAACTAGACAACATGCTGTAGCACTAGGTATATAACGCTACATAACAGAACCACTAGTACTTTTTCATCATAGAACCATTACTTCTGACACTATCTTTTTGCATAATGAGAGGAAAAATATGAAGCAAGACTTTGTGACGGTTTGCCACCTGGTGCAGAGGTGAAGATGTCTCCAAAGTCTGGCTATGTGAACAGTGATCTATTTTTTGATTGTTTGAAGACTCATTTTATGCTTAGAGAACCAGCAGGAAAGGTTTTTTTTACTCTTGGATGGCCAAGGCACACATCACACACAAGTTGTATTGAAATGTTAGAGTTTGTAGACACAAAGTTGGACTTAACAGATCATAGTTTACCCTCAAAAGTGAGCAGACACCTACCATACTGCAACTGAACTCCCGAACAATTAGAGATGCAATTGTGGAGAAAACCAGAAAAATTTGAACTACAACATTGCTGATCACTGAGGCAAGACCAGCAAAGGCGATTTTTTCAACAATTATCTCACTCCATACTTCAACAATATTTGGTACACAAAGTAGCCAGTTTCGATCTACTTGACAAGCTTTGAAAGCCTTCATTTTCCACACTAGTGCGGAATAAACGGCTGATATTTGGGCCTTATAGCCGTACAAGATAGGAAAAATCAGCTGTCAACAAAATTTTCCGTTGACTTAGCAGCGCAATCCATGCAAATTGGTCGACTGAACAGGTAAGTCAAATATTTCGAAGATTTTCCAACTGATTGCACCAGACGATTTAGCAGATGATTTTCTTCAAACAAAAATTTTTGTTCCGTATAATTCCACTCCTAACCTATTGTTTTGATTGGGAATTGATTCTAGTGACTGATAACCTTTGTTGATATTAGAATCTTGAATTTATTTTAAAACAAAAAAACGGAAATTACCAATATGGAATTCAGCAAGTTGAACTCGTATGTCGTATTATTATAAAACTTTTTCATCTTATTCTAATCAGCCTTCCTATAAAGTCAAAGTGTACCAAAAACACAAATACACAACACGATTTGAAAACATTCGCGACGTCGCGAATACTCCACCTTTCCAGCCTCAGCTGATCACTTCTGCTGTAAAGCTCCGTATTCTTGACGTCGCAAAACGACGTTTTCAAAACTAGTGGTGTAATATACTATTGTTACACCGGGTACAGCCCAGAAATCAAGTTAAGAGGGCGTAAAATTGTGGGCTAAAATCGTATTTTTAAAAATAATTTGGCACTTTTAATTCTACAACTAAACAACGATTCTAAAGTAATTCTGTGAGTTTTTTTAATTTCGAAAAAATTTCTCATGGAAAATACTGCTTTAATTTATAAATTTGAATGGGTTATATCTTGAGATTTATGCTTTTGCTGAGGGGCACACAGAACAAGGATTTCACTTGTAGATTGAGTTTTGAATTACAGTACTGTTTACATCATTTTGAATTCCTCTACGACTTGTCATCTGCTCTCATCAAGTACCTACGGTCTGCGGCTATTTTTATAGCCTTGAATTGTAACACTGAATAAAAGAGCTTTTTTATTTCAGTTGATAAATTTTCATACAACTCCATTTTGGGGAAAACCCTAAGTATGTATTATATACACCTTTGATAGAAACAACTAAAGAAATGCATGATAATTGAGTTCCTTTCTCAATGAATAAGAAGTTATCAAATAATTGAAAAATCAACTCATACACATTCATCACATACTTGTAATGTAACACTGAATAAAAGAGCACTTTTGAGCACTTTTGAAGTCCCAGAGGGACTTCATGGTTGAAAAAGTGCATTTAGAAATATATTGGTTGCTTATTTCAGTATGTGGAGTTTGCAAATACTGTGATAAAACTCACATGTTGCCAATATTCTATCTAATAAATATCCATTCTGTATTCAAAGTCTTCCATTTGGTACTTATTTAAGTCTTAAGTCTTTCATTTCATAGTTTATTTTCCCCAGAGGGACTTCATGGTTGAAAAAGTGCATTTAGAAATATATTGGTTGCTTATTTCAGTATGTGGAGTTTGCACTTCTTGTTGTTTCATTAATTTGTTTTGTTCCATCTTTCATATCATAAATACAGTCCATTCACTCAATGACAAATTCACTTGCTCCATCTGCAGGTAATTCTAATTGCACATATTCAACTAATAGGGATAGGCCTTTGTAGATTTTCATCATGCCTCCTTCTGAACTGTTAGTTTTTCACAGCCTTGGTCACTCATTATCCTGTTGCGCACTGTTGGACTCAGGCAGCAACTCTTGTCTCATTTCTGAGCAATTTGCTACAAGTCTACTGCTCACTTCTGTCAGCAATAATAACACAATTCGCATTTTATAATAGACAATTATCTGGGCGACAGTGTTGAAAAGCTGTACATATTTGCTGACTCTTTTGGTGGTCGAAATAGGAATCACACAATAATGTTCCTTCACTATATTACACGCCAAAACCGTTTGGATCGTATAATAATGACGTTCCCTGTTTGGGGTCACTCATATATGGAGAATGATAAGAACATGGACCAAAATCAGAAAGTGCGAGGGCAGAAACACCTGATGCATGGAGGACTGTACTTGAAGGGGCCAGAGTAAAACCAAGTCCTTCCACAGTTGTGTCTTGTAAGCAAACATTATTAAAAAAGGTGTGATTTTTTTGACCCCCAAGAATATAAAATAGGCTTAAAGAGTTTGCGGAAAAAATAATATGATTCTGATGAGCATTCCACCTCGTAAATAGCCACTGACTCCAGCCATTGTCCCTGAAAATGAACTTCTATTCTTCATGTTTAAATTGCATGATCAATAATCCTTCAAGGAAAATCACCCAACTGCGGTTTGACACTCTTCTTAGTATAACTTGGGGGAAGTCTGCAAATGATGATAATGGAGTCACTGGGTTGCATCAGTTGACAGATGAAATTTCTGGAATAACATTAATCCAATACCATGACAATAATATAGTAAATTTTATTTTTACCCAAGCAGGTATTGAACCAAAGGGGAAAGTCAAGCGCTACCATCAGGCATTAAAAAATTCCTTTCCATCAATCAACCTGCTTGTTGAGACTTATAAAATACTTACATGGGTGAGGTTGATGGATTGGATGAGAAAATTCATAAAATGAGGATCAACATAAGAAGTAACAAATGGTACTGGCAGGCAGCTTTTTAGTTTCCTACTCAATGCCTCCATGAACAATGCTTGAAATGTGTGAAATGTAATAAATGCAATGTAACACTTCATTCTCATTGCTCTGTGGTTTTCAACTCAAAATGAAGAGATAGCCTATAGGCTATAACTATTCACTTATTATCAGTTTCTATTCTCATGGATGCCATATTATAAATTATTTTTATTATTCTATGCTATGTGTAGGCTATTATATGATCTATCATGGCTCTTGATTGATTATTGAAGATGGTTAGTTATTATTCATATTTATGATTTATATTGTAGGCTAATCAATATTATATCATATTTCATCAATTTTTTGTAATCCAATTTTCTTACTACAATCAACAATTTTGTCAATGAATACTTCAACATTTAATCATAATGTAAGTGTACAAAAGCTTTTCAATCATAGTAATTGATTTTCAATCATAATACTTTTAATCGTACAACCTACTCTTCAATCATATTTGGAATAAATGTACTCTATAACTTCACCACCCCTTTCACACCCACTGTTTCCAAATTGGAACTTTTTGAGTTAAAAATTGACGAAATTGTGTTGATTAGAGATATAACACGCTATATCAATATGAAATACATAAGTTTGGGAGAAAAAATAATTTGGGCATGAATGGTTTACAATTTTTTTCCAATAGAGAGAAAAGGAAGTTCACTTCCCATGAAAGGAACTTCAATGGGGAAAAATATGAAAAACACATTGTGGTATTACAAATTTGCAATTCAAAGTTGGCGCTAGTGCTGTTGAATTGATCAGATTTCCAGATGCACATTGATAGAAGAAACCCTATGAACTTTATCAAGGCTTTGAATGAATATTTAGATAGGAATAAATTTCGTGACTGGGATAAAATTGTTAACATAATTCAGAATAATTTCTCTGGAATAATTGAATCTGAAAGATAATGCTACCAGAAAAGTTCCAATTTATTTAGAAGTTCAAACAGGAAATTGATTAAAAAATAATGTTAAATAACGAAGTTATTAGATAAGTAATTGAACCTACTGAGTGGGCAAATAGAATTGTCTTGGTGAAAACCCCCAATAATACAATTCGTATTTGTCTTGATCCTCAGAATTTGAATAAAAATTTATTAAGAGAACATTTCTACTTGCCAACATTCGAGGAATTAGCTAGAGAATTGAGTAGATCTGTAATGTTTAGTACATTAGACGCTAATCAGGCATTTTATCAACTGAAACTTCGTGATGAAAGTAGTAAATATACAATCTTTCAATACGAAATATGGTAAATTTTGTTTCTTGAGAATGCCATATGGCGTGTCCTTGGCATCAGAAATATTTCATAGGTGTTTTTTTTCCAAAATCTTTGGTGATATCCCTGGTGTATCAATTTTCATCGATGATTTGGTTATTTATGGTAAGTCTGAAAAAGGACATGATGAAATATTGCAAAAGTTGTATTGCAAAGAGCTCGAGAATTTAATGTGACATTCAATCCAAACAAATGTAAATTCAAATTGCAACAAATTAATTACATGGCCCGTATTTCTTACTCCACAGTACTTCAGTTTCGTGGGCACGAGCCGCCAGTGGCAAAAAGTAGTAACTGTATTGCTTTTTAGGTCACAGCTGATTGATATTGAATGTATCAATACCATTTATAAAGTATCAATACCCCTTAATACCATTGTGTCTCGATGGGTTACCAAGTGGATCGTCTGCCTTATGAATTGAAGAAGGACAGTGATTAATTCCTGCTGGGGCTATTTTAAGCTTTTTTATGTAAACTATCATGTCAACACTTGGATACTCCGTTGTATCGGTTCATTTTGTTCGAAGTTGATTTCAAGAAAAAGCAATTCGTTAACAAATATTTTTTAACATAATAGAACCATTGATAGCTATTTTCTTTTATCGTTCATATCACCAATGAGTAAGTTATCATTTCAGTGGGTATCACTTGCACCGAATTTTGATAAAAAAAGATTGAAAGAAATTCGATTTAGCATACTCATAAATTTCAAGCATATCTATCAAAATTAAAACTATGAAATAAAATATCCATAGATTCTATAAAAATTATAGCCCATATCTATAACTATACTAATATCTATCAAATATAAATTCAGCACACATTTTAATCTTGCTCATTTGTAAAAATTGAATAGAATTCAATTAAAAAACTCAGTCAGTTAAAATAAATAATTAATGTTTCATCACATTGATAAATCTTGATCCTAATGGTAAATACTGAATGGAATAATTACACAACGTGTAAATATAAATGTCAGTTGTATAAAATGAAATAGAATCAATAGAAATAAAAAATAAATTTGTTGTTAGACCATTCAATAGATTAAAAGTATATATAGTTTCCAGAATTTGACTGAATTCTCATAGTAGATTTTACACGGAATTTAAACTTGTACCTTGCACTTGATTGCATATAAAACTAATGTTACCTGCTTACCCGAAGCAGCAACATTTAAACCAGAAACCGAAGATTTTTCATCACCTTGAATCTTCAGAGCTTTTCATCCTCACCTCTACCAGTTCCTGGCATTCTTGTCCATTCAAACTTTCTGAAAATGAGTAACAGGGAGAAAATGAGGAAAAATCACATTGTCCAGTCAAATTTCAAAATAAAAGTTGAATGACCTTGATGAAAATTTACAGATACATTTAAACAGAAAAAAATACTGAAAACCATACTAGAAGTTCCAAAGAATCCATAGCGAGCTTCGATAGAGAAGATCATGTTCTACAATTTGAGGCTAAATGCGACTTTCCACCACCAATGGTTTTAGTACGGTGCAATTAGTTCAAAAAAAGGCCGAACCTCAACATCCAAAGAGAAAGGACGATTCCTACGCCAACTTGTTCTATACAACCCCTTTATTGTTTGGTAAAAAGTTACACCACTATGAGCGTCGGGTTTATGGGGGGGGGTGGAAGGTGCAAAATTTCAGTTTTTTTGTAAATTGTAGCCGAACCAAGCGTCGGACAAAAAATTTCATGTTTTTTCTAGAGAACAAAATTTGGAAGAGATTGAGACCAATCACAACTCTGTATCATCAACCGTTTCCAAGTTACAATTTTTTGAAATCTCCATATTTTTTCACAGGAATTATTCCGTTACTTTAAAAGTTTGTAACTTTGAATTGGAAACTCTTGCATCCGTATTTCAAAATCCGTCTCGGCGAAATTCATTTCTCTTCAATTTGAGACCAAATTCATCCTTCTATGTTCAGTGGTCCATGTGCTACAGCGATTTTAAAAACCCCTTACATCCCCAAAATCCCCTAAAATTACATTTTATCGTACAAAAAAAAATATTAAAAATTCTCGGATTGGCTTATAATTCCATAATTATTATGGAGGGCGAAATTCTCTACATTTTCAGTTCAAGAACACCACTCTACCTTCATTAGTTACAAAGTTACAGATGAATAAATTGTCAAAAATGAGAAAAAATTGGAATAGCTGATTTTACAACAATTTTTTCATCAAAGTTTTATTCAAGAAATATTGTGAATCATAAATAGTATCAAAGAGTACATTTTTCTCTACAATTTGAGACCAAATTCACATTTTTTGAACAATTACAGAATTAGCTAGATTCATTTTTCAAACCAACTGTCGAGTTCAGAGCTCACTCTGAGAGGCGCTCCACACACTACGAATGATACATTGAAACGCTTCTTTGAGCTTAAGAAGACGACGATTTTTTAAAAAAATATACATAGCTCATTTAACAATTGTTCAAAAAATATGAATTTGGTCTCAAATTGTAGAAAAAAATGTGATCTTTAATATTATATATATTATTTAATTTTATATTATAGTTTCATCATGATTCTTCAATTAATTCCTCATGATAACATTGTTGGAAAATCAGCGTTTTCAATTGTTGAAAAATTACACATAATTCATTCTATTGTAACTCGGTAACTATTGGCGATAGAGTTATGTTCTTGGTCTAGAAATGTAGAGTGATTTATCCTCTAAAAGATGGTATATGAAAATTTCTTGTTCAATGCTTATTGTTAGAGAAATTTCAATAGAATTCAAAAAATGAGCTAATTTATCAGAAAAAGTGTGATAAAAACCGGTTGTGTACCTTCTTATGTCAAAGGTCTCGCAATTCTCATAGTAACCATTTGAAAGAGGAAGATTTTCTCTACATTTCTTGGTAGTTTCAGATTTTTCCGTTCACAACTTTCTGATTGGGAGCATTGAAATGTGAAAAATTGGAATTTTCAATGTGCAGATATTATTATTCAAGAGTATCATTTAAATCTGAATTCTGGAGTTTTTCACCGAATTTGGATTATAATATATGAATTTATACCGCCGTGATGAGTAGAAAATGATGAGCTATCGAAGGATAGAATCCGACCAATCAAAGTTTACCAATCAAAAGTTATGGGGGAATATAAATGATCAAAAATAAAGGGATGCTTTTGACCAACCCCCATGAATCCTATGATAGTCTTGGTCGTGTAAATGATTTTTATGAGAGTCTAGGGTCTCAAGAAACGAAATCTAGAAGTATGAGTCAATCCGAAAATGTTTAATATTTTTTTGTACGATAATATGTAATTTTAGGGGATTTTGGGGATGTAAGGGTTTTTTAAAATCGCTGTGGCACATGAACCACTGAACATAGAAGGGTGAATTTGGTCTCAAATTGAAGAGAAATGAATATCGCCGAGAGGGATTTTGAAATACGGATGCAAGAGTTTCCAATTCAAAGTTACAAACTTTTAAAGTAACGGAATAATTCCTGTGAAAAAAATATGGAGTTTTCAAAAAATTGTAATTTGGAAACGGTTGATGATACAGAGTTGTGATTGGTCTCAATCTCTTCCAAAATTTGTTCTCTGGAAAAACATGCATGAAATTTTTTTGTCCGACGCTTGGTTCGGCTACAATTTACAAAAAAACTGAAATTTTGCACCTTTCACCCCCCTCCCCCAAAAAACCGACGCTCATAGGGGTGTAGCTTTTTACCAAACAATAAAGGGGTTGTATAGAACAAGTTGGCGTAGGAATCGTCCTTTCTCTTTGGATGTTGAGGTTCGAGTCTAATTGCACCGTACTATTTCCAAGATTGAACGCATTTGAACACAAAAAAATCCTATGTATCCCGGTATATAGGAATAAGCTCGAAGTACTCAAGTTAATGAAATTCTTCAATTTTGACCGAACTAGATATATGAAACAGAACCGCCTTTCCAAGCTAAAAATAATGAGCTATAGCTTAAGATCCGTTCACTTTTACGAAAAGGGATGGCCTTGAATTATTATACTTGAAGGGTCCTTTCTACTGCAAATAACCAAGATTTTGAGCAGTAAAATAAGTATTCTGATGAGGAATGATCCAGCTAGACTACCAGACACTAGCTTAAATATAGTTATTATTTCGTATGTACATTTTAGCATTAAAATATTGACAAAAACATTAGCCTATATAAAAATATGAAATATTTATAATATTTATATCTTATTAATATTAAATATTTATATCTATAAAATATTATAATATTTGGAGATTCCATTCATGGAAAGGTAATCCTTAAACTTCCAAAAATAGGTCAAATATCAATACTAATATGTTATTTGAACTTTACTTCTCATGCTCCAAAACTTTTCGGGTGAGGGGGTAGTGGATTTATTGTTACTTTATAAGTTGAATCACATTTAAAAGCAGTTAGGACAATTTTTGTGGGGATTGTTTTTGAAAATGGGGGTTTTGATCGAATGTAAAAAAATTCTATTGTGCGATTTCTGTTTTCATTTTTTGATTGATTTCAGTCCTCTTTAATTTCTATTTGAGTATTTTGCCTAGGATCAACCGTTTTCGAGTTTTATGCGAGAAACTAATAAATTGTACCTTCTACCCTCCCACCATATGCTCACACCCCAGGTTCGGGGACTTTTAGTATGTTAACCTCCTAAGTAGACTAAACAAATCACCGAGGTCAAAAATTGGGACATATTTCATGCACTCTATACCCGTGTGGACAGACTTTATCGACTGGACTAATCTATATACCTGCTAGAGAGAAGTTTGATGCAAGCATCTTCTGCAATTTATCGAGAATGTTATCCAGTCCCTGATGGAGCTCCTTGATTTGCACCTGCTCTTCAATATGATTCTTATCGACTAGGAGGTTTGTTTGGTCATCGTTCTCCTCATCCGACTCAACTCTGCCGGCACTGTTCGAAGCGGGTCTCAAGTAGCTGTTAGTCCTGACTTTCAACCAATCAGATATGTTGTTGAGATGTTGTTCGACCCTGGTGGTGGGGGGCTTGCCACCAATCCAGGTGCTCAGATCGTCCATTGATTGCGTGTCGCTGACCAGGCCTGAGTTCAGTGTGTTGTCCACCAGATCGGGCTGCTTATTGCCAATTGGACTGAAGCCTGGTGTTTTGTACACTGTGAGGCCTGGGTTATGTGGCATAACCTTCGGTGTACTCTGCATGTATCTTGGGCCCATGGATTGTAAATGGCTCTGAAAAATACAAATCAATTAGCATGAAACAAGTTAACAGTTCTTACATCGAATGAAAATGTTCTTCATTAGGTGGAGTTGGGACTGAAATTCCTTTCTACCACTTAACCTCAACATCTACTGGTTCTAGACATTTGAACAAGTACTTTCGTTACATAATGATTTTTCACTGATTCCAGTATTGTATTACCGTATAGTTTTACAATAGTTGGGATAATATAAATCTAAATTAGATTGATAAATGAAATAATCATTATGAATCATTAGTATACTCATTAGAAATTCAAAGTTCTAAAATCATTATGCACATTAGGATGGACAGAGAAATATGATTAGCCATCTTAGTGTTTCCTTAATCATTGTTATTTGTTGTTTATTTGTTCATTTGCATTTGAAAATGACTAATTAGTTGAAACATGTAACGCATTGGAAAAATAATTCAAAAAGGGTACTTTGATATTTATTCAAAATAAAATAAAAAAAACAGAGAAATATGACTTTGTATGTATGTTTCAAGTGAGAACATCATTAAACTTTTATCATAAAAGTTCTAATAATCTAATCATGAATTGTAAGTTGAAATAGTTTTCAATATAAACTTCAATCGTATTTGCATTTTGACAAAACAACAGTCATGGACATAAATCAAATACATCTACACCTCGCTACTTTATACAAAACAATTTTTATCTATTAATAAAATCAATCATCTAATCTGAATCAGTCTAATTTGAATTCAATCATTTGATATGATGAGATGGAATTTCCTGTTTGTCGATATTAGAAATTGAATGAAATGAAATTTGGTGAAATAAAAACGACGTTCAAATTCAAACAACTTTCATCCATTTTTACAAAAGTAACCTTTCCCCAGAACCCTGTTTTCATTGTTGAAACAGCATTCTCTAACTTATTACAGCAGAATCTATATCTTCAGCTATTTTCTATGTTAAGAATAAAATTATCAGTTGCCTCAATGTAAAGGATAGAATGAGTATTTGTTACTTACAATTAAAACAAAAACATACATCCTACCACAAATATTACGAAAAACCTAAATGTAATTTCATGTTGAAAATTACAATGCATCAGTAAGCCTTTGGCTGTAGAAGGAGAAGGATTATCGGCCGCTATGTGTTATCATCTAGTTTTAATCAAAACAATATGCATTGTATTAAATGTGACAGTGATGTTCCGAAACAGGACCGTAATTTGTTTTGGGTATGTAAGAATAATTTACATTTCATATGTAAACTTATTAACGAATAAAACTTTCGTGAAATTTCGAGTAAAAGCAAGAATAAATGGAAATGTATAAAGTGCAAGTCGGGGACTGTAGCTGGCAAGCAGCAGAAGCAGTGCAGCCGGCGCCAGTGCGGATAACAAATCTGCATTGTCCACTGAGCCAGAGGCGGGGGTTGCGATGTCATCACATAGTGCCGCCGCTCCGTGTACTATCACTTCTACTTCTACTACTACTATTCTCTCTGAGACTGACCTTCAAGCGATCGGCCTGGTTGTGAAACAGTTTATTCAATTAAAATTTAAACTGTCATAGCAGAGTTCAAGTAATCAATTTCGGATGAAGTCGACAATTTCAGAACGGAATTAACACCTATCAAGGATGAGAATTAGAAAATTAAAGAGGATTGAAGAAAAGTTATGTGTGGATACCAACCTTGAGTATTTTCAATCGTCGTATTTGAGCCTCGAGCAGCACCCTGTGCTCCTGCAGGTGTCGCCCTACATCGCTGCGACCTGCGTCACACAATCGCTCTATCTCGACGTCCAGCTGCTTGTTCTCCTCCTCCAGTTTAGTGATGATGCTCTGCAATTCTTGCTGCGGTTGAATCACTGAGTCCGGCCACAACGACTCAGCCTCTGCCCGCGCGTTGCAGCTATTCATGTCCGCTTCAATCACTGTTCTGCTATTCCTGAAAAGAGAAAGAAAATTAACGATGCAAAGTATTATTTACCTACAATACTAAATTTTTTATAACTTACATTTATCAAAGAATAAGCAATTTTTTATTAATTTTCTATAGCTATTAGTATGCATAGGCAAATATATATTTTTTTAAATTAAAAATTTTTCTTCAATTATCGAGATAATTACAATAATGTACTACAGTATTAGCCTACTATAGTCCACCCACAAAGTCTTAAAAGAGTTTGAGTAACTGAACGGTACAAAATGGCGAGAGATAGCAATTAACCTCTATATATGAAAATTAATTTATTCAGGCTATGTATGACGGGCCTCACTTTACTTGGGTCACTGACCACGATATTCGCGCTGTAAAAAGATCATAATGGAAGATCAATGAAAGCTTCAAGATAAGGGATAATTCCCTATTTTATTTACCTACTGTTTTGCAGCACTAATCCAGCAACTTTCAACTTAGTACTAAGATATTGTTGAACGATGGAAGGCTTTTTTGGATGTGGAAGATTCAAGTTAACTCCACCCCAAGCCGTACCAATGCAAAAAGTAGAAATCAATTACTTATAAGTGAATAAATTTGATAATAAATCAATAACAATTTGATTACAGTGTGTTGGATTAAATGCGTATAACGAGCATCATCAATACAAGGCTGTAATTGATGTTTCATAACAAGCATTTTACAATATGAAAATTGTGAACTTGGACGATGGAAAAATTAGGAATAAGATGCTATGAAAAATATAAAGTTGGTTGCCAAATTACTACTATTTCAATTCCTATTTTTTCAACTTACAATGTGGGAGTAGACGCCGCTGAATCAGACGGCTGGGCTGGCAGGTATTGAAGGCGAGAGGAGTTGCCACAGAATCTGTTCATTAGTGCTTTCAAAAATGACAAAGTTGCGTCTTTCGAATTGGTCTGGAAACAGATTCACACAGATTAACTAGTGATAATTATTTACAGATCATTAGACAAGCTACAAATGTATCTGAATGAGAAATATTCAACATTAGGCCTATAGCCCTGAAGATGAATAAATATGAAATTTAATGTGGATTATGATCAGTTCCCGAAACTAAACTTCAAAAACTGAGATATTGAGTTGAAAATGAATCCGAGGATAAGCCTCATTTTATTTATTCATTTCATTGAAAAAAATACAATAAAAGAAAAGAAAAAACAGGCGTTAGCCCAAAACTTCATCTATGCCGATTTTGATTAAAATGTCCAAATTCAGGTTAAGTTCTTTTTCAATACTCACTTAACAAAATTTTCACTCAGAAAAAAATATTACAGAGAACTTCAAATTTGGAAGGTTGACACAAAAAATAAATAAACAAAATCCACTTGAATAGTCATTTTAAAACTTGAAAATTTTTCAAAAGTATTAAAAAAAATTAATAATGGAATAATCCAAGACATTTTATTATAAGAATATTCAAGCAGTTGGGTAAGTGCAATATAAAAGTCCCATCTTAATTACTTAGCCGGATTAGCTAACATCATAATTGAGGCTGTACAGGGGTTCCTTGGCCTGAACCGATAGGTACTGGGTTCGATTTCCAGTCTAGGCACAGTTTCTTGTAGTATTTGGTTCAACGAATTTCGTTCAGTACTTAGTTCTCTCCGGCAATATTTGCAGTAGCAGAACAGCAGAAGTCCTTAGTTCTAGTGATGAAGCTTTAATTGGATATTCGAATTCTTTGTTATGAGAAGATTTGCTGAGCACTTACAAAATCGAAAAACTGTTAGGATTATCTCACCTGCCAGCAATATTCCTGCATTGGATGTTTCAGCTTGTGACGCTTGCTGACACAACCATGGAAGAAACACGTTTGACACTGATCATAGGATATACAATGTAAACAACGATATCTCAAACCTCGAATTGGATACATCCTACAACCAGCACATCTCACTGTGTGGGTAACTGAATAAAAGACAAAAAATATATTCAAAATAAAAATTAAAAAAAAATAGTTCTAACTTGATATAAATTTTCAAATTGCAGTAATTTTAATTATAAATTTATCAAAATGGAAACACATGGTATATTCAAGTAAAAATAATACGAAGTCTAAATGAAAAGAATCTATTTCAGTATCAGAGAGCAACTACTAGAGTGCTGTTTTATATAATAAGCATAAAAAAAATAGAACTGAATTCACCCATTGAAATTACTCACATCAACTTTGTTTCCAACATAGATGTAATGTCTTAAGAATTTACAAGGTTTCAGTTACATAAATACGCAGAGATTGAAAGCATAAAAATGGCCCATTTTTCAGAACCCTTTCAATACGGATTATCTATTCTCCACTAAAAACAAATTATTTACTTGTAATATGAATCAACTTGAATAAAAATTCATAAACGTTAAATAAAATACTGAGCAAAATAAACATGGATAAAGTAACTAAAAACAACAACAAAAGTACCTAAAAACGTAGAACAGTAACTAAAAACAACTAACAACAACAACTCGGCCGGGTTGGCAACAACAACTCGGCCGGGTTGGCAACAACAACCTTCAGTCCGCAAGCGCTACCCGGTCGTGGGTTCGAATCCCACCAGAGGCATGGTTGTTTATGTACCTCATAAATCACCCTCGCACACTCCATTACTTACGCACAAGTAAATTGGAATACTTATGTGGTCATCATCCGCAGCAAAAAAAATTCGGAAAAGCATATTTAGATTTCGAACCACGAGAAAAGTTCATATTAGGAATTTTCTTATCCTAAACTGATGCAGTTTTTCATGATGACAAAGAAATTCTAAGTAAAAATTTCAACGTTAAAATACCTTTTTCTGCAGCCCGCAACCTGTAGAAAGTGGAGAACCAAACCAGAAGTTGTGGTTCTTTCAAGACCCATTTCATGAACATTTCTTCACTGATACCAAGGGGTCCATGAGACTGAGAAAAAATAAAACGTTGAATAATATACAAAAGGCATTCAATTCATTCATCAATAAATGTTTTGTCTCTATTCAAATGTTATTGACAGACTGAATAGGATGGAAATCATTTGATTTCAATCATGTAATTTCTACTATCCACTATATCGAATTAGTAACTTTTAAGAATTCAACAGAATAGTCAAGGTTCATCAATTAAACCAAGTAATTTTATGTTCATCACATATATAATATAAGGAACTTCTTAGGGTGCGTTCATGTCGGATCTGTAATAAGGGATACTAGCTTTGACACTTTACCCTATTCACGATCACTTGAGACGAAATGAACAAATTTTTTGCGCGTGTGTGCGGATAAAGGAAGGTATTACTTCATACGACGGTTGGCCGCAGTCGAACAGCTGTAGTAAATCACAGTTCTTGGCTTTTCCTCAAGCTCTAACAAAAATAGCTACCTGTACATGCAAAAAGTTTCTTTATTTCGTCTCAAGTGATCGTGAATAGGGTATAGATAAACGATTTTAGCATCGATAAGAGAAGCGATCCTAGAAGAGGGTCAAGCCGCGTATCGACAGTCGGGGGCATGTGCCACGAATGCCTCGCGGTACAGTCTGTTGACGCAAAAAAAGTATGAACTCATGACTGAGGCATATGTGTGATCTGCAATTTTTGTAACCAAAAATGCGAGCACGCGAACAAATTGACTAGCGCCATCAAGCGGGAGACAAAGCAACTAAGCTCTGACAATTGATAATTTGGACTTTGGAGGTTAGTTTGTGCTCAATTAGTAGATAGAAATTCAAGGCAATGTTTATTATTGCCTATTAGAACCTTCTGCACCCAAATAGAATTCTCAATCACAAAAAATGCAAAGGAATGGGGTACAATTTTGAGGTTAGTTTGTAGAATTGTTCGTTCTGCGTTGCGAGGCAACAGGCACTGCTCGCTGCGAATTGTGTGCCGCGTTTGCCTGGCTGCTAGCAAACCCGGTATCGACAGTCGAGGCATGTGTGGCACATGCCTCGGACTGTCGATACGCGACTTTGCTCCAGTCTCCAGCTCGGTCAATATTGGTTCAAAAATTATTGATTTGGTGTCGAATTTAAGATCGAAATGTTTCCTATAGCCTAATTGAGACCAGATCAATAATGTTTGAACCAATATTGACCGAGCTGGAGACTGGAGTAGATAGTAGACTAGTAGTAGAAGCAAGACTCTTCTTTGCGTGAACAGACTGTACCTTGAGGCATTCGCGGCACATGCCTCGGACTGTCGATACGCGGCTTAACGCTCTGCATAAATGCGTACATGCGTTAATTACAGCTGATAGAATCAGAGCGTTACTCTCTGCTAGGATCACTTCTCTTATCGATGTTGAAATCGTTTATCTAGTGACAAAGCTATTATCGATATCACAGATCCGACATGAACGCACCCTAAGAAAGAATCTAAAACAGGATATTATCATACCAGAAAATGTAAATTTGAGCCAATCAAGGAAAGTATGTAACAGAATAAACCGATTAGAATAATTAAATACTGTAGAATAATATAAGATAGACGTTATAAATAGGAGTATCCACAAGTGCAACATGAGAACTAAGACTCACCTCCTGCTCAAAACAAGAGTTGATTGTAGAAGAAATGAGATTCGATGAGAAAGATAGAGATTCACACAGATAGTCCGTCATTGCCACGAAATTTTCGACAAGAAGGCTGAGCTTCCTCTTGTTCAGACAGTTGTTGTGATCGGCGAGTTGGGTGAAGAAGTAATCGTACTTCTCTTGTAGTCTAGATGAGCATAACGTCGCTAAAGCAATTTTAGCAGACACTACTTGAATTGAGCCTTGATGATCTCTGCAATTGATACAAGATACCAAATTAGATCATCATAAAAGATTGAACCTATTCAATACATGTAGATAACAATATTAATGCTTCTCGCTGGATTCCAGTTAGAGCTGGCGAAGAAAAATGGGTTTCTTCTGTTCCTTGTTCCAAAACTGGATATTAACAAGCTAGAAATCAAATCAGCTGACTAAAGCATATTCGTATCTCTATTCCCTAGTGAACTGATCCGGAAAAGTTACTCAGACTACAGTGACTATATAAGTCACTTATATAAGTGACTTATATAGTCACTGTAACTCAAACTAATTGCAGACAACATCAGCTGTTGGAGCACACAAGGAACACACGGAATCGTTTTAATTATTTGCACCAGCTGAAATAAATAATTATTTCATCAAAGTAAGGAATTTCAAACTTGAATATTATTCAACGGCATGAGTATAATATGTAAATAATTTAAACATGCTATGCATGGATAAAAATAATTGAAAAGGGTACTGTGATTAACAGTTAAAATAAAAAAAAACAGTGATAAAGTAAGTTAGCCCTAAGATAAAGAAAACAGAAACAGTTATGATGTAAATATGATTGTGATAAAGGTGATACATTCTTGTGATGCAAGAATAAATTGGCGGTATTAGTAGGAAGATAGGAAATTACTTGTCAAAACAGCATAACAAGAAATGTACAGTCATCTCCGTTAGATGTTCAAGGTCCAGGATTTGGCGGGTTTCTTTGGATGCCGCGAAAAATACATCGGACAACAGAGCATCTAGTTCTGAGCTGTTCAGGAGAAGTGAATTCTCTGTGGCTTGATAGCCATGCTTCTGGAAGACTCCAGCAATTACGCTCAAACGAACATGTTCCACTGAAAAAGCCAAAAAAAGTATAATTTAATAACATTTATAGCAGAAAATATAATTAGAATAAAAAACTATTAACCGATCAAGCCTTCAAAATAGTGACTAAAATAATACTTATTATTTTCAAAATGTGTCCATCATTAAAAGCTATCTCTAATAAATGTGTGGAAAATATTAATTAAATTTTAAATGTTGTTGATACATGGATATTTGATAAATAAGTTAATTCAAACACATATTTTTCCAAAATGGTACATTATAATTTAGAAGTTTGTTTGTTTTGTTTGTCAATGGCTCGACATAGTGTCAAACCCGATACACCTAAATCTTGGCAAGTGATCTGTTGAAGTTTACATTTTTGTCAATTATTGAATAAAAAATAAAAATACATTTCTGTATAATATACACACATCTAAGCAAGACATATTAGGGCACATAATAGTAGATGTAATTGCAGTAATCCCACACAGAAAAGGTGGAAAATTTACGTTTGAGTATGGTTATTCACAAACATGCAAAGAAAAATTTTTAAACATTGTTAGCCTGTTTGCGATATTTCAAAACATTTGGCAATAGAATTCAATTAAAAGATGATTCCGAGTGGATGTGAAGGTTAGTGGATGGATTACAATGCTTTCATTACTACTCACTTCCTAAAGCTTGCTGTAAGACGCACATTTTTGCTGCTGTTCGGTAAGCTGCATACTTTATACTATTGCACTCATTCAAAGCATATTGGATGATGGAAAACTTGGAGTTGTATGATGGAATTTTCTCTTTCTTGCTGAAATAGAAAAAAATACTAAAGAATAAACTATAGAAATAATAATAAAAATATTGAAAAATAGTAGCTCTAAATAATAGTCACCCAATGCAACTGTATGCATTTTAGTCATGTATAATGTTTATAATAAGTTACTATTGAACTATGAGCAAAAAAACCCCTGTAGGTACTCAGTCGACTCAGAAAAGAAATTTTCAAATTTTGACCGAATCTGACATGTGATATATCATGCATTTTAACCGCCTTGATGAGCTGAGAATAATGATATATAATTTGTTAAGATTCGTCTACTATCCCAAAGTTAGAGACATCATTCAAGGATCATTTAATTTAATGCCTCCTTTATAAGTCATTAAATCTGTATCACTTATTCCAGAAAATGACATCAATTCAGAGTGGAAGGTGGGTGATTTGCTAGATTATGACATTATAAATTATGTTCTGGCAGAAAACTCTAGCACAGGTGAAGATTTTTTGAAAATCTACGTGAAGATTTTTTGAAAATAAATAACAAAAAATGAGGGATTTCTGGGAATGCAAGTATATTAATTGTTTACAGCTGTAGCTCGAAAACTATTCTAGTTAGAGAGATAAATTTGATATTTGGAGAGGAATAAAAATATTTAATATTCCTCAGAAGGATTTTGAATTACACTTTCCAGAAGGAAGTTATAAACTGAGAATTGTATAAACAGATAAATCAGAAACTGAGAATTGCTAGATCATCATTACTCTCAAAACTTGCGATCTCTTGAAAAATCATTACTTGTTCATTATTTAACATGGAAGATTGAATTTGATGGCAATTTCATGGAAATTTTATTAGCAAAAAAAGAAAACGACTAGGTATGTTCCGACGCTTCGTTTTTGCGTGATAGTACGGAGGCAAGTGTTACAAAAAGGCTTCCCGTGAGCCTATTGAGTAAAGAAGTTTGGGAGTGGTATCAATCTCTTCGTTTTGACCTGAAGAAAAATAATATCGGTGGTCATAATGCTCTCCGAGGGGTGCGTCACCTGTAATCCAAGATGGCGTCCGAGAATTTCAGAGTTTCACCAGTGAATATAAAGTATACATATATGCCTACATATTCTTTGGTTTCACTGTTTTGGCCATAACTCAGCCATTTTTTAAGATATCCTTTCAATTTTTCTCTCAAATTTTTCCTTATAAAATTATCTAGATGTGCTTCACAAAACATATCTCCCAAAACGTATAAATAAGTCTCCCAAAAGTTATTAATTTTTTTAATATAAAAAATGATTGAATTTCTTATGTAAATTTTCGTTTTTCTGTCTAGTTTTTTATGCATCAGATAGACAAAAATGTTAAATAAATGTTGTAAAGTTGTAGATCTATTTTTAGCTTCACAACCATGTGGTTTTGAAGGCTATTTCTGCCTCGATGAAGGGTGAACCCAAAGGGTGAAGGGAGACCCAACGAGGGGCTTGCGCGGGTAAGGCAACTAACATGTTATATAAAAACTATGTTCCTTCATGTCTTCTTGATGTTAGAGACTTGAAAATGGTATCAATCTCTTCCTTTTTCTCTTTAGATTCAGAATATCTATAATTATGCACTAAAAATGCTTGTCATCTCGAGAAAACAAGATGGCGGCCATTAAATGCCGATTTTCGTTATATCCTTAACCATTTGATATTTTTTGGTGATATCTCGAGTTTTTTCTTTTAAAATGTTCTTCACGAACAGTTCTACGATATTTATTCAGGAGAAATGTGTTCAAGACCCATAATAGATAAGTTCAGATTGTTTTAAAGATGAGAAAAGTTTCATCACATGCTGGGTGGCTCGTTGGAGGAGTGATCAAGCGCCGGTCTGATAACCAGGTGGACCCTGGTTCAAGTCCCAAGCGAGGAAACAATTTTTGACCACAGCACAATCACATAAATGCGGCCACCCCGTCTTTCGGAGGAGACGATAAGCCGTCGGTCCCGACTACATTAAAAAAAAAGTAGTCGTCATCTATCATCCATTTCATTACCCACGCACAAGCCTATGAGCTCATGTGGGCTTCACCCTCATAAACAAAAAAACAAACAAACAAAAAAACATGCAAAATCTTACGTTTACTCTAATAAATTCATTGTCCAACTAGAAAAATCAAATGTGAATGATGTATTGAATAGAGAAATATTTCAGCTTTCTAATGATGTTTTTACAAAGCTTGTAGGTACGCTAATGATGTATAGAGCTTCAGCGAAAGAAGCGCTCGCAAGTCACATTGCATTCATTATGCCAAAATATTCACTTTTTACTGCATCAAAGAGGAAAAAAATAATTTTTTCAGGATTCCCCCGTGATAAAAGCATGAAACTGGTGTCAATCTCTTCATAATAACTGTCTCAATTGGATCATCGATGAAAAGATCCTTGAATATCATTTCTACAACAAAAAAACTAAGATGGGGGCCGAAAAAAGCAGTGTTTCACTATATTCGTTGTAAATTGAGAAATGTTCGACATATTCAACTTTTTTTCCAACCAAAATGTTCCATTCAATCTAGGCTACAACCTCCATTCGTTCATAACTCTCTTAATCGCATTGTTGATCAGTTATTTGAATTAAAAAAAAACAGAAAAATGATTTTTCTCAATAAAAAAGTTCTTTCATTTTTCATATCTTATATGTTAAGATGCGAAATTCTGAAACCTAACTATGTTGTAGAACTATTCTTTAGCTACAAAGTGGTATATTTTTTGTAACTGTAAGTTGATTATTGGTGGCGCAATTGTCGTTGAATAAAAGATCCGGCACACAGCGTGCCAACACATTCACAGGATGGCTATCTTGGAATCAAACTGTGTTAGCGCGGTGTGTGCAGGATATTCCATTCACAGATTAAAAAATTTATAACTCATTATTTATACGTTTTGGGAGATATGTTTTGTGAAGCACATCTAGATTATTTTATAAGGAAAAATTTGAGAGAAAAATTGAAAGGATATCTTCAAAAATGGCTGACTTATGTCCGAAACAGAGAAACTCTGAAATTCTCGGACGCCATCTTGGATTACAGGTGACGCACCCCTCGGAGAGCTTATGCCCACCAATATTATTTTTCTCCAGGTCAAAACGGAGAGATTGATACCACTCCCAAACTTCTTTACTCAAAACGCACACGGGATTACACTTGCCCCCGTACTATGAATAACAGAAAGGAACAGAAGTTTTATCGTTTTTAGAACACTGTGTATCAATCACAAGGTTTAAAAGGTCAACATTTTTAATTCAAGTTGTTCAAGGATCAAGGAACATATTACAAGAATTTCGCAGTATCCTGAATGTTTTCCCACTTCAAATCTTCAAAGACTGGATTTAATTTAATTATTCATAGTCATATTCATTATTCATATCAATTTTTTCATCAAGAGTTGCATCATGAGGTAAGCTTCTTGCTTCACACTAGATCACTGGAGGTGGAAAATCAGGTGACAATTTCCACACGGTCTCTATGGTGATTGATCTACATTAGAATCTATATAGATATACAACAGGAAGTGGCAAATAACAGTTCAAGTAAAAACAATTTCTAAGAGGCGTTCTAAATTATTTTGTTATAGAAATATCCAAGTAAGAATAGTTCAGCAAATCAAAAATAAATAAAAATGGCTACTCAATTGAAAGAAGGTATGGTAACAGCTAAATATTCTGTCAAAAAAAAATCATTTCAAACGTTTACATGGTACCGTATTTATACTTTGAAACAAACATTATGATGTTTTAGTCTCTGTTAATAATAAATTGATTTATATATTGAATCCTGATCCTGAATATTGAAGTACCGCGAATCAACTAGTTGCTTAGTAGAAAACGATACTGTGTTGATTACTTGAATAATGAACTTTAAAACTTAAAATTTAAGTTTGGGCTGTTTAAAATAATTGAAAAATAAATAAAAATCAAACACCCTTTTTGAAAACTTTAAAATTATAAAAACACATACATGTTTCGGCACATTAGCCCATTCTCAATGTGGATAAAAATAGATTACTATTACTATTTTTATCCACATTGAGAATGGGCTAATGTGCCGAAACATGTATGTGTTTTTATAATTTTAAAGTTTTCAAAAAAGGGTGTTTGATTTTTATTTATTTTTCAATTGTGTTGATTACTTTTACTTGATATCGTTTATGGTTATCAAACAAATAGACTGACTGATTTACACAATTTCAACCACTTGGGCTTATTCATTAATACATCCTTGTCATAAGAAAATATTAATCTTGTGTACCTCCAAGCCCAAATTTCAATTGTCTTCCTAAATTTTTCAGAATTAATTACCGTACGTGGGGGTTACTTTGTGACGCGTGGTAACTTCGGGACAGTGAACTTTTTCAATCTATTTTTTCAATTACTACCCCATTTCTATGCTTTCTACTAGTCAGAACAGTTGCTCTAGGTTTACTGCTATCTATTGACCACTTCTCAGAAGTTATGGGTGACACAAAATGGCGGTTTCAGTTATTCTTTGGAATACTCATATTTTCAATGTTGTAGAAAATCTGGAAACTTTCTATTGCCCATCGATCATTTCATGGTATATACTTCTAACGTTATTATGATCTTTTCATATATTTGTTGACTTTAATCTAGCGTTAGAAAAACTTGAAAAAATTGTTTTATTCTCATTTTAAAAAGATATAACCAAGATTTCAGCAGGTTGCGGGGTAACTTTGGGACAACTGCGGACCAGAAAGTCAACCCTAAAGGGTCATCCAAATTCATAATTGGTTTTCCCTCATAAATATAAACACCATCCAGAGTAAAAAATAGTTCAAAAATATTTCTAGAACAAATCTCCAGGTTTTTGTGCATGAAATTTTGTATGAACGGTGAAAAAATCACTTTTTCTAATAAATTCATTGAAAAAATGGGAAATTTTGTCTATTTTCAAGTTTTTTTTCAACTTTAATCCTTCACTGTATAATGCCACGGAATACACCGGAATGTTAATAACTTTTTTGAATAATGTATTATTATATAGACGTATATATATAGTACATAAAAGTTATTAACAAATGTTACTAACATTCCGGTGTAAACGTGGCTTATATGCAGTTTCGATCATTTATAGTGCCTATAGGGACGTATGAAAGTACCCTTAGGTGTAAAAAGTCAATTTTCCTTTTGTAGCATGCTTGAAACCAATTCAGTCGATTCTCAAATTTTGTAATTGTTTTATTATGTAATCAATCCTTATATTTTCCAACTTTTAATAATTTTTTGGGTAGATAACGATAGATTGAGGTTCAAATGATCAATTTCATAGGCTACATTGTTGTTGTCATCAATTGACATACGTTTTAAGAAGAAAAATCAGTTTGTCCCCAAGTTACCCCGCATTGATTTTTGTGACTTTGACATATATTATGTTTTGTAATAAAATTACACAACATCTCCATACTTGGTCTATAGGGGCATCGTATCAGATAGTCAAAAAGTGTAGCTTTCTCGTGGTACCATTATATAATTATGAGATTGGATGATTCGTTTCTCACATTATATTTGAAAACTAGTAAACCTGTCCTAAAGTAACCCCCAGTTACCGGTATTGAATTACCTGAACATAAAGTTCTGAACATAGGTAGAAAACTTTCGCTTCAAGAGCAACAGCCATAGATAACTATAGTTGTCCACAGAATATTGAGTTAACCAAGAAAACTGGAACTACTGAGCTCTGTTGCTACTGTTGTCCACCCTTATTCGAACTCATTCTCCTCACTCAAACCACCCATCACTCCTTCTTTCTCACACACTCTCTTACTACCCCTGTGAATATTTTAACGCGGCAACACTGCTATCAACCAAGATCATTAAAATAACCAAGGAAACTGGGACTGCTGAGCCCTGTTGCCACTGATATGATGTTATCATATGTTATTTATGCTATTCAAGTTGTTATAGTGTCTGAAGTTGTTATTTGAGACTAGTGAGTTTTTGAATTGATTAAAGCTCTTGCTAAGAGTCTACTTTATAACAATTTAATCAATTCAAATAAAATGCCTAGAAGAAAAGATAGAGGAAATGAAAAAGAACAAACTATAGACGATGTACAAACTAACTTTTCTTCTGCAAACAAATTTCCCAAGCCAAAGGAACTATCCGTTGATCCGGACTCAGTGACGGCTGAGAAACAATGGCGACACTGGAAGGTAATATTTCAAAACTTTTTAAGTAGCAATAACATCATTGAGAAGGACAAATTACAAGTGCTGTTTAACTTCGTATCATTTGAACTCTTTGAACTAATTTCTGGATGCACAGATTTTGACAAAGCATCAACCCTACTAGAGGAAATTTTTGCCAAGCCTAGAAATTAAGTATTTGCCAGATATTGTCTTAAAAACCACAAGCAATCGAAGGATGAGTCTATTGACAGTTACTACTTGAAATTGAAGAAAATGAGTAATGCTTGTAACTTTAAAGCTGTCAGTGCGGAGAATAATAAAAACGATCATATCCGAAATGCGTTTGTCTCAGGACTAAAGTCTACAAAAATCAGACTACGATTATTAGAAAAAGAAACCCTTACATTACAAGAAGCTGTTGCTCAGGCAAGAATTTTGGAGTCTGCTAAAAATTATGCTGATTCTTATGAGGACACTAATGATGTAAACATTAATTCAATTTCAAAAGATGATTCACAAGATAATGCTAACCTTATTGCAAATTCAAATAATTCTAAGAATAGAACGAATTCTGATACTTGTCAATACTGTGGGTATAATAAGCATCCAGAGGGCCGTCTATGCCCAGCTAAAGGGAAGATTTGTAATAAATGCAAACGTGTTGGACACTTTGCAAATGTGTGTAGATCGAGAAATCTATCTTCTAGAAAAGAAGTGGCGACAGTTGTTAAAAGTGCTGCTGTTACCCCTAACAGCCTATCAAAAACCGTGATTGAAATAAAAATTAATGGAATAACTACATCTGCTCTTATTGATACTGGGAGCTCTGCAAGCTTCATAGATGAAGAATTTTCACAACAAAATCATATGAAATCAGCCACCAGTTCTTGTGTGATTACACTTGCATCGAGCCAATGCCATATGAAGACAAAAGCTTGTGTACTTGGGAATATTGTTTTCAATGATGACACATACAATGATGTTCCTCTTTTGGTATTACATAAATGCTGTGCAAATGTTATACTAGAGCATGATTTTTTGAATAATCACTCATATCAAGTTTGCTTTTGGCGGTCCTCGGCCAAGCTTGAATATTGATACCATCAACTTGTCTCTGGCAGAAACCCAAAACTGTATTCTACCTGAAGCAAAAGTCAAGCCAGTTTCTCTATTTTCTGATTTGACGATTGATTGTCACCCAATTGCTACTAAATCTAGAAGACACACAAGTCAAGATAGGGAGTTTATGATAGATGAAGTTCAACGGCTACTAGCTGCCGGAGTTATAGAGAGAAGTCAGTCTTCTTGGCGTGCTCAAGCGTTTGTGATATCCAGTGAGAACCATAAAAAAGAATGGTTATTGATTATTCCGAGACAATGAATCGTTTCACAAACCTGGACGCATATCCTCTTCCATTAATAGAAGACCTAATAAACTCTGTAGCAAAAAACTCAACATTTAGCACCATTGATCTCAAAAGTGCATACCATCAAATACTGATCCTAGAAAGTGAGAGGCCGTACAAAGCTTTGAAGTTGACCGAAAATTATATCAGTTTAAAAAAATTCCGTTTGGTGTTACAAATGGCGTTGCTGCCTTTCAAAGAGTAATTAATTCGATAATAGTGTGAGAATTTGAAGGGCTGTTATGCATACTTAGATGATGTTATAATTTGTGGAGAAGACCAAAACCAACATGACAAGTATTTGAATGCCTTATGAAAGCTTCTGAAAAGTGGGGCTTAACCCTAAATGAAAAAAGTGTACATTTTCAAAGAATTCATCGACATTTCTAGGTTTTTCAATTAGCAAAGGGACAAATAAAGCTGGATCCAGAGTGTCTTAGACCACTCCTTAGTTATCCAGCACCAAGGAATATGAAAGAAATGAAACGAGTACTTGGAATGTTTGCTCACTATTCCAGATGGATTAAGAATTTCTCAGAAAAGATACACCCTCTTGTGCACACTACAGAGTTTCCATTAACAAAAGATGCCATAAAAATCTTTGATTGTTTGAAAAACGAAGTTGCTGATGCTGTAATGGTCTTTGTAGATGAGAATGAAGAATTTACAGTTGAAACAGATGCATCAGACTTTGCAATAGGAGAAACTCTATCACAAAACTCTCGACCAGTTGCCTTTTTCTCTCGAACATTGTCACCCAGTGAAACAAAACACTCTTCAATAGAAAAAGAAGCATATGCAATTGTTGAGTCCTTACGAAAATGGAGACACTATTTACTGGGAAAATCATTTACGCTTATAACCGATCAACAGTCAGTGTCATTCATGTTTGGGCCAAAACACAATCATAAAATCAAGAATGATAAAATCCAAAGATGGCGTCTTTACTTATCTGAATTCAAATTTGACATCCTATACAGACCAGGTGAAAGTAATGTTCCAGTGGATGCCTTGTCAAGGGTCTGTTCAAGCGTAGGATGTTTGAAAGATGACAAAACCTTACATAAATACCACGAAGATCTCTGCCATCCAGGAGTAACTAGATTTTTCCATTGGATTTGCATGAAAAACTTACCCTATACACTTGATGATGATAGGAGGGTCTGTTCCCGCTGCGCTGTGTAGTATGCTCTGAAATAAAACCTAATTATTTTAAATACAAGAACTGCTTAATCAAGGCAACCAGGCCATTTGAACGACTGAATATTAATTTCAAAGGACCGTTACAATCGCGAACAAGGAACAAATATATGTTGGTTATTGTGGACGAGTATTCAAGATTCCCGTTTGTTTTTCCAAGTGTAGATATCACTACCAAACCCGTTATTAAGAATCTCATGTCGCTTATTAGTGTGTTTGGCCATCCATCCTACATTCATTCTGGCAGAGGATCATCATTCATGTCGATGGATCTAAAGAAATTTCTACTTCAAAAGGGTATTGCATTGTTTCATTCCGCTAGTCTAGAATCGTTGTTTCCCTTTCCTGCCTAGCCACTCCTCTTTTCACTACCTCTCCTACGTTCATTGTGACTAAACTGTTCTATTAAAGTTTGGAAGGACCTCAAAGATACTCTATTGTCTCTTCATTTAGTAAATAGAGTAGCAGGCTCAAAAGCTTCACACAAAGTGACTTTACAAAGACCTCCTCCTGCTCATGAAAATACACTTTTCTACTGGTATCCTGTAGAAAATCTTCAGTGAATGGTCTACAAAAACTACTGTGTGACCGTGTAAGTCTGGGATGAAAAAAAACAATGACATCCCGTCTCCTAATGTTCAGGTTGTACACTTGCTCTCTTTTACGAAAGGTATGCTAGCCTCTTTTAAACAGTAACAGGAGGCTGAAGAGGCACTGATTAAAGACTATCATAATCTTCAGTGTCATCAATTCAGGCTCAATGTTCCAGCCGATGAGAAGAAGAGATGTTTCGGAGAACCTTCTTTTGCAGGAGTTAGATGTTTCTGCAGTCAACCGCATGAGCATAAAAACATAATTGATGAGGATGTGGATGGGGCCATGGTATAACTAAAGGAAAATACAAGCTGGGTTGACAGCTTCATTTGATAGCTCAAGTTGAGCCAAGGGAGACACTACATGAGGTATTTGTGTTCATTGTATATTTTTCAATTAATGCAGTTTAAGGAGATCCTCAGTTCCACAGTACACCGCCTTTCTCATCAGCACTATGTTGCTTTCTTGGGCAAGACTTGTCTACTGCCAAGAAAATTTTCTCTCCCTAAAAATAATATTTCCAAAATAAGTTCTTATCTGAGAAATATTTTTGATTGAGAACTTCAATCGGGAAAAGATTCATTAGAATGTTGTTGTTATTATCGAGAGACATATGTTGATTTGCTATGATGACGATAATTTTATTAAACTCTTCAACCCAAGTACGTGATGTAGTGAAACATTGGCTTTTTGTAACTCAAATGGCATAATGTTTTCTAACCCATTCTCCTTCCTCTATTCCACTTCCAGAACCATCCCATCCAAATTTAAATGTTTCGCCATGTACATAAGTTAGATTAAATAGAAAAGTTTGTTTTGAAACTTCCAGGAACAGGTGATAGAGCTACAAGGATGTTCACTAAAGAGATGGAAAGAAGATCTATGATGGCATCGAAATTGTACCAGAGAGCAAACTTGGATAGCATCAGTAGGAGAGAAAGAATAACCTCACTTACAAACCCAAAGACCGAAATCACATCCAGATACATACCAAGTAGATCGGTTAGAGAGCTGCAAGATTTAACTGCAAGTGCTCTGAAAAAATCTACAAGTGCCTTTAACAATCAATTAGAAAGAGATTTGAAACCCTCAATACAATCAACTAAAAATAAAGAAGAATTCCAGTCTAAGATGCATCTCCCGAATGATTCATATGTCATTCCAACATCTAAAGTCAATTTTAGAAACGATAATAGTAACGTAATCAACAACAGAGTGAAGCACTGTGCTTCCAGCGACAATGTGACCAAGTCTCATAATCAGAAACCAGGATGTAAAGCAACACACCGAAGTGCATCTCAATCAGCTACAGAAACGGTTGACGTGAAATTTTGTACAATACCCAACAAAGCTTTTCAAGATTATATGAAGAGAGCCAATGTTGCAGATCATAAAGTTTATAGAACGATCATGTTGAGCAGTGGAAACCCTATAGATTCTCTATCGAACCTTTCAGAAGTAAAAGAGAATTTTGAGAGATCTATGAAACATGCAGCTTTAAAAGCCATACCCAGTGTACCTCCAAAGCAAATCAATGGACATCAAAGGAAATATAGTGATGTAAGAGGCCACAGTTCTAAAATGAACAACACTTTACCTCAGTTATAGAGAATAAACAAAATAAAATCTTATACATGGAAATGTCATACATGAAAATCATGTAAGTTATCTTTCATCGAGATATTATAACAATGTAATAAAGTATCAATTGTAAAGTAATTGAAAAATTATAAGTCGATTTTCTTGCCACTTAGTCTAAAAATAAGCACAAAATATTAATCTAAAAATAAAAAAATTGCAAGAATTTATATGAAAATATGATTTAGTATTAAGCCTCAACTTACACTTAATTAATGATTGACCTATGCAGCTATCTAGATTTTGATATTCACGCTTAAATTTACAAGTAGGCTACACACTTTCTATTGTTGAATTGCAATTAACTGCTTTTTGAATATAATAACTTAACAGGAAAATCAAATTTGACTAATATGTGCGGTTGATGGACCAGGTTACCACCGAACATTTTGAAGAACGATA
Source organism: Sogatella furcifera (assembly GCA_017141385.1). Classification (NCBI taxonomy): domain Eukaryota; kingdom Metazoa; phylum Arthropoda; class Insecta; order Hemiptera; family Delphacidae; genus Sogatella; species Sogatella furcifera. The sequence goes on from CM029546.1 coordinate 39,501,940, forward strand.
AAGAGGGTAGAGTTTAAAAGTGAGATGTGGTACTATATTACTATCATTGCATCAAACAGGCTAAAATTGAATAAAACCCCTCATTTATATCATTTAAAATGGAATTAAACAAAGTTAAATTGTACCATTTCTGATTGTATGTAGGCCTACATACCTAACATAATAAGATGCTTCACTTCTGCTATCTCCATTTTCCCATGGATCTCTCGAGCTTCCTGGAAAACAATAATTGTGCTTGAAGTTATAAAATCAGGTTGGTGTAGGCCTAACATAATTTAACTATAACGCATCAACTATATTAACAAGACTATAGGCCTAAACTTTGGGCTGATGAGAAACGTAAGATAGTGAGGGACAACTTGTTGGATAAAATAAAATTGAAAAATATAAATTTATATTTGAAGCTGTTTAATCAACCCATGAAAATCTGCGAGGGTACATATTTTAGTAAAAATAGAATTTGTTCAATCATGTGTCTCTTCTATAAAATGATTGTAACTTACGATAAAAAATGAAACATGATAGCGGTGCGTTTAGACTGTGTAACTTTGTTTTAAAACTTTTGCAATAACAAGTCCAACAAAAATTTTACAAACTCGTGTTTTATAATAAAATAGTTGTGTTATAAGCTAACTTATAACAAGTTTTTCTTTCCGCATGAAGTGGGTAAGCTGTAATAAGTTACAGAAGGGGTTCAAATAGGTGAGGGGGGAGCAGAATCATCAGCTGCTAATATTATGAGTACCTACTTATTAGTAACCTTTTTTTCTGTCAAAAGTTTTATAACAAAGTTACACAGTCAAACCGCACCTTCACGGTATGGTATAATCACAGAGGAGCTAAATCAGAGGATTTGACTCATGTCGTTCAGTCCACGGATACTCGCAGTAGTAGGATAGGATTATGGCGTTTCACGAACCCACAAGAAATAGTTAATAATACGTCTTTCGATAGAAAGTCCTACCATTGAGTGAGTATGGATATAAAGTATGGATTACTATAATTATGACTTATAATCCATACTCAATGGTCCTACTGAAGCTATAAAACTTTTGTAATATAGAGATTGGATACCATAATAATAGAGAAATTAATGTACTATTAAATAAATATTGTATTATTACCTTCACTCATCACAAAAGCCGTTCTGATTTCAGAATAAATTTCGATAAAAAACAGTAGACAAACGATTCTAACGACGGAATTTTGAACAAAGGCTACTACAGTATTATTTTATTTTTTATTTCTAAAACCAAAACTTCCCACAACGCCGTTATGCTTTTGCCCGTGTGCGCGAGCGCGAATGAGTTTCCATTTGATTCCATTCCATTCAAACCCAGACATAACCTAAAAGCAGCAAAAAACTGCAAAGCTGAAACTTTGGGAAACACAATTTGTCAACATATCATCCTCAATAAAGATAAGGCTCTTTAGTTTTCCGTAACTAATTATTATATCACATTTGAAAGAATATTCAATCGTTTTTAAAAGAGCATACAATTATATTACAATTATTACAAGGAGTACCATTGTACAGAAGGCAGTGGACAGTAAATGACCGTTTTTAAGGTACGACTTGGCTTGTGCGGAACGTTAAGGTACGGTTTCGCTGGGGCGGAACGTAACGACCGTCGGTCGCTGCGTAAAAATATGGCGGACTGCTTCTGGGACAGATTTCGTTCATGCGTATCACCGACGACCACGACCAACAGCCGCATTTGATGACGACCGTAGGCTACTCCATAGAGAAGAAGAAATAATTCTTCTCTGTGGCTACTTCTCCAGATGCAGTCTTCCAACCAGTCACAGTGGATTCTAACCTCAAATATTTTAGAGACTTTGAGAAGAAGTAGTAAGTTACTAGGGAAGCGCATGCGGAGGCAGCCGCAAATTGAGCGGAGCGAGATTTCTTTTTGTCCAAAAGTTTTTGAAGCATGTGGACTTGAAAATTTGATCCCGGTATTTTAAGCCTAGCTAAACCTAGCTGATGAAGAAAGTGGCTCATTCTATTACCATGTAATGTTATGGAATGAGGATATAAAATATGAGCAACGACCTTTAAGTGAATGTGTCTCCAGATGAGAAAATGTCTCCAGCTTGGACAATATTGGTTAAAAAAATATTGATTGGGCACAAATTGAAGGTCAGAATGTTTCCTACAATTGAGACAAAATCAATAATTTTCAAACAATATTGACCAAGCTGGAGTCATTTCCTCTATGAGTGGTTCAACTTTGTAAATATGGCATTTGACGTACCTTTTTTGGTCTCAAATGTGCTCTGATTGTTTAAAATAATTATTCAGTAGCAAATTATAAAGGAAAATCAAAATAAACTTGGAAAATTGTGATAAAATAAGCCTATTGGATGAAATTTGGGCAAAATTTTTGTGTATTTCCACAACAAGCTTCCATTGTTTGTTAGCATATGTTGAGAAATATTGAATGAATGCAAATAAATAAATAATTTTATTAATAAAGACATCAGGTAAAAAACCCATTTTAACTCCTTCACACAGTAAAATATAGTTATTTGTGTATCAGTACGCAAAGAGTGATTTTGCTGCATCAAGAGGAACACTTATGCACGAGCCGCAGGCCGTATTACACATTAAGTTTTTCCAAACTACCATATTGAATGTGAAAGGTTGAAATTATAATTAAAATAGTATCTCAGTTATTTATCATTGAATCCTGACAAATCAGGCACAATTTTATTCAGAAATAGCCGACAGGCTCGCTTTGCTTGCCTTCTCCACCTAGCCAGGGGCTTTGCCCCTGGACCCCGACAGTATAGGCAGTGTAAGTGAGACAAACAGGCTTGCTTTGCTCGCCTGCAAAACCTCTGTCAGTGTCAGCTGAGACAAACAGGCTCGCTTCGCTTGCCTGCAAATTCCGTTCAGAAGGGTGTAATGGCTGGGCCAAGATATACTATTTTTGAATTAACTTAATTTTCCTGTAACTTAATGTAACGAGATCCTGATCGGTTGGGAGCTTATTGGTTGTGGATCCGTTCATCCAAATGCCTAGATTATAATATATTATTTTCAACACCTAATTTAGCAACTAGTCACTACGAGCAAGGAACTTCAATAAGAATGATAGTTTGTGATCATTGAAACTTTGCAGATTTATTGTGATATCTTTCCATTTTAAATAAAATTATCTACTATCAAGTCATCTAACAAATCAGAATTTTGGAAAAAACAAAGTTATTTAATACGTAATTTCTTTAAAATTTCAATTTTCAATTTAATATTCCAATTTCGAAAAAAACTGCTAACTTGCTACTTTAATTATTAAGGCCTGATCAAAGTACTACTAATTAAATTCAAATTTGAGCTAGAAAACTACAACAAAAGTTTGGCACTCACCATAATCATTTTAAACCACACAAGATACACAAACACTTTCATACTGAAACTGAAACTTTACATATGCCTACTCTTGAACTGAAACTAATACGGAAATAACTACGATTTGCCCCTCTGGATGAAAAACCCCATCCAGAGAGCCGAGGCCTGTTCATAACTACATTTTTGATGTTTCCGCGGCTGTGTCTCAAATTGAACTCCTCAATTAGCACTGGAAATCATTCCCCCTCCAACCACTCTACGCGTGGAGTCAGGACTAATTCCCAGCGAAAATTCCAAGGGTCATTCTCCTATTGGTACACTTCCAAATAAGGTAGCAATTTTGGTTACAAAATTGAAACCAGTACTTGGGAATGCACCAACAACAATAATTTTGACAACTAAGCTTCAGCAAGTTAGCAATTTTCTATTAAACGTTACCAATTCTAATCAAAACCAAAGTTCATGAAAAAGTTTGCTTAAATCTAAAAGTTCATCAACCTGAAAAATAATTTATTACATGCACACAAAAATAAAACTTCAATAATACAACCACTCAATTTTCACCATATTACATCACCCCCTTCCCTAAAAATGACGATATTATTTAGATTTTTTTCCATTCACACTCAATTTTCTTTCACACTGGACACTTGACACAAGACACTCATCTGGGATCGACATCATCCGCGCCTGGAACTGGAACCTGGATGTAGATGGTGTGGTGGAGGAGGTGCCCATGCACCGGATGGTAAAGGCTCCCAGACAGAGTTAGGTGACCTCAGCCCGTTCGATCTGACTGTTGACAGCCAGCTGACGCTGGAAACGCTACCTCAGCGTTATTCGGACGGTCTGACTCTGCCCCAAGTCGTCCCCCCAGGAGCAGTGAACTACTGCACCAATGTGGCGTCATCTCTCCTCACATTTATCACAAACACTTTCTCAAAATAGGATTTAATTGGGATGTGCCAATCCCAAAAAACTACTAACTCTAGCTCAAAATATAATTGACCGAGACCTTATAAAATCAACATCATTAATAATTAACTCCTAAACTCAATATTCATTTTTCAACATAATAACAACAATATTAGAACAAGCCATTCTATAAAACATTATAATTTTAATTCCCTAACCGTATGAACTGCACTATTTAAAATCGAATCTCCTATCAAATATCAAATTATCTCATATCAATTCGGTTCAATTCAAATAAAATCAATTATTCTATCTCTTTGTATCCTACAGATTCATAGCTACGAAACAATAGCTGCTAGCTTGCATTTTCCAGGTTGTATCCAATATTCATTCAATTGTCTACTATTCCGTTTCTACAACTGTTTATTCCATTTTACTTTTGATGCTCTTCTCATTCTGTTTCACTTCTACTCTCGTTTCTTCCAACAAAATAAACATTATCGAAATAATTTACTGCTTTGGTTTCAATTGTTCTCATTTTATAGTCCAAGGAGTATCACATTCTATTTCTAATAGTCACCTAATTTCGCTCTCTCTCACACACACTCTCACTTGTTGATTGCTATACAATTTTCCATTTTCTCTCTTATCAGATCACCCATCTCTCACCTTTTCTCCGGTCAGTAAACCGTTTGCAAGCCTTGGCCGCTAAATACGAGTATACTTGTCCATTAAAATAAAATACTTCCACTATCCTATTGTAGGGTCATTCTGCTCTTAAGAGCCAAAAGTAGTCAAGAATGCCTATATTCAAGATTTCCCAAAACCATGGATACCCGACCCATGTTTATAACACCAGTTCACCTAACTGTGTTTTCTCTCTACCCCTCCTGAATTTCCCGAATTCAGAGCTTCTCCCTGGGAATGCCCGATCCCAGACTCTCTCTCTCCTCGGTGAATTTCCCGAATTCAGTACACCCTTGGAATTCCGATTCCAATGCTTCTCAATCCCGTTGAGTACTTAAAAAAACTATCCATCTCAAACTTAATCATTTTGATTTTTACCAATTTCTGCCCAGAATATCCGAATGTCTCGAAAAACCACCTACTCGGTCCAGCAGTCATCAAGTCCTCAGATAAACGGGCGGAAACTGATCATACTTTCAATCATTTTCTGTGCTCTTCCATATCACTTCCTCTTATCGATTTTTCATCTTACACAACTACATTTTCTACATAACATCAACTTTATACCTCCTTGGACTCTCTCACAAAAAAATAATTGAAAATTTCTCACACAAAAATTTATTATCTACCAATATTAAATAAAATTTTACCGTCTATAAAAAATCTCAATTTGACAAAAAAAATTCTCTGAATTAATATTTAAACACTGTATTCTACAATATAATTCGATGTTGCCAATTCTCTTTTACAAAGGAAATATAGTCTCACTTGCATTCTTTCCATTGTTTTCTGATTGGATTCAAATTTCATTTTCACAATTTTAAACCGTAATATCCGTTTCCTAATGGAACGTCAAACTAGATTTTTCTTTACTATCATTCTCAACTACCAGATAAATTCGTCCCTGAACTAACTTCAAAGCTATCACAAATAAAATTAAAAAATTATTATTAGGCTACGTTTTCTACTTAATACCTCAAAATTTTCTCACAATAAACTTTTACTATTATGTTCCTGCTTGTGTTGCTAATAAAATTACAAGTGAAATGTGGTTCTCAACTTTTTGATACTTCTTATCGCAATTCTATCCTGATTAATCTGGCATTTGAACGTTTGCCATTCTTGCAGACAAACCCCACCTGACACCATTGTAATGGCTGGGCCGAGATATACTATTTTTGAATTAACTTAATTTTCCTGTAACTTAATGTAACAAGATCCTGATCGGTTGGGAGCTTATTGGTTGTGGATCCGTTCATCCAAATGCCTAGATTATAATATATTATTTTCAACACCTAATTTAGCAACTAGTCACTACGAGCAAGGAACTTCAATAAGAATGATAGTTTATGATCATTGAAACTTTGCAGATTTATTGTGATATCTTTCCATTTTAAATAAAATTATCTACTATCAAGTCATCTAACAAATCAGAATTTTGGAAAAAACAAAGTTATTTAATACGTAATTTCTTTAAAATTTCAATTTTCAATTTAATATTCCAATTTCAAAAACTGCTAACTTGCTACTTTAATTATTAAGGCCTCGGTCAAAGTACTACTAATTAAATTCAAATTTGAGCTAGAAAACTACAACAAAAGTTTGGCACTCACCATAATCATTTTAAACCACACAAGATACACAAACACTTTCATACTGAAACTGAAACTTTACATATGCCTACTCTTGAACTGAAACTAATACGGAAATAACTACGATTTGCCCCTCTGGATGAAAAACCCCATCCAGAGAGCCGAGGCCTGTTCATAACTACATTTTTGATGTTTCCGCGGCTGTGTCTCAAATTGAACTCCTCAATTAGCACTGGAAATCATTCCCCCTCCAACCACTCTACGCGTGGAGTCAGGACTAATTCCCAGCGAAAATTCCAAGGGTCATTCTCCTATTGGTACACTTCCAAATAAGGTAGCAATTTTGGTTACAAAATTGAAACCAGTACTTGGGAATGCACCAACAACAATAATTTTGACAACTAAGCTTCAGCAAGTTAGCAATTTTCTATTAAACGTTACCAATTCTAATCAAAACCAAAGTTCATGAAAAAAGTTTGCTTAAATCTAAAAGTTCATCAACCTGAAAAATAATTTATTACATGCACACAAAAATAAAACTTCAATAATACAACCACTCAATTTTCACCATATTACAAGGGATTAGAAATTTATTGAACACAGCATTTCTAGACCTAATTTGGACCTGTTTACTTAATTTCAACATTTTCTGCCACTTTGTTCTCAAAAAATCTAAGAAAAACTCCAAAAATTCTGAAAAATAGTAAAATGCTAATATGAAGTGTAACCTTCGGAAAGTATATTGGACATAGATTAAAACTTAATTCAATATCTTCCAAATTAGTTCATCTATAATCTTGCTGAGCCATTGAACTTACAATTTGGATTTGTTGTATCAAGGTGGAAGATATGCAACTCACAATACATCTACAATTTTTAAAAACTTATTACTTGCTTAATCTTGAATGGATTTCAAAAATATTCTAACACAACATTTCTAGACGTCATCTGAACCTGCCCACCAAATATCAACATTTTTAACCAATTTTTTTTTTTTAATTTTTGATTTTAAATTTTAAATTTTGAATTTTTAATTCTTGATTTTTAATTTTTAAAAATTATAAGATACATTTATAATATCATTGCATTCAATAGCATTGCTATTAATAATTTGCTTTAGCCCAGCTGCAAAGTATTCCCAAGACATGTTAACAGACTTTTTCTCATGTTAAATTTGAGTAAATTATAGATTTAAGTCACTCAAAATGAAGGTCTTGAATTTCTCTACAAGCTCATATAAGAAATTTACCTATTAAACAATTCTGTAATTTGTAAATTGAAAAAAGTGCGCGCAATTTTTTGTCTAGGATAGGGAAATCAATGCTAAATTTTTGACTAGAGGAGCTCCGTGACATCAAAATTATAAACTTTCACAGCCAGCTGTTTCACTCCGCCTCACCTCTACTATTCTATACACCTTGTGGCATTCCTACCCATGAATAGACCTAAGTAAGTAAGTTACAAGTGTTGATAAAGATGCTTTTCAAGGCTTCAATATCATTTTCAATTATTAAAACTATTTTAAATTGTTTCTTTGTACATTTTATTACATCCGATATGAGTGAAAAAATTTAATTGAACAAATAAGAAAAATCATCAGTACCAGTAGAATATAGGCTATATTTATAACATGTGAGATGAGGGGAGACTGATCCAAACTCACAGGTTTTTTTTTCAAGTAATGAATCTAAATGGATTGAAAATGTCTCATTAATTTTTTTTTATTCCAAATAACATGAGGGTTCAACGATTTGGATTCCTAATGATTGATTTATTTTCAAAAAAATTATCAATCTATCTTCATCACAAACAATTCAAATTTCAACCAAAACTATTTCAATGCAAACTGTAGAAAGTATCAAAAACCAATACAGATGGCACTGATGGGTGGGAACACTTGTCAAATTGTAGAATTGTGAACTTGTAGGTCATAGATCATTCCCTTTATGAATGCCTGTAATTAATAACTTGTTATCACAAGTACTTGTCAGTAACCATGGTTAATAACAAGACTTGTTGCTTTGTGAAATTGGGCCCTGGAGGGAAATATTGATAGTTATGAGGGATATTTTTATCAAAGTTAATGAAATGTTGATTTAAAAAAACTTGAAAGGAGTAATTTTCATTTCTTACTAGTAGATCTGGATATCATGATGGCAGGTTGATGTGAATGAGTTAAGTCATGTCAGATGCCCTGAAATTGATCAGGAGCAACCTGAAAACTGACACCAGACCTGAGCCAGCCAGGTTACACAAATATTATTATTTCTAAAAAGTCAAATAAATTTCAAAACTCCCTATATTGAATATTAAAAAATATATACTGGTATTCCAATTCCTTCAGGCCCAGTCAGTCTGTCCTGAGTGGTAACCTGGCAGTTGCCAAGGGCCCATGAGCTCAGGCCCCAGAAAGTTGATAGCTCTCTTTTTCCCGGTTTTTAGTTATTATATTGATATAGTTTGTCCAAGCAGAGGAGACCCTCTGGTCATAAACGTGGTCTTAATAGTAGATCAAATTGTTTCCTACAATTTGAGATCAAATTAATAATTTTTAAACAAATATTGGCCAATATTGAGAGTCATTTTCCCATTTTGCCAGAGAGTCTTCTTTGCTTGGACAGACTATTCTATCCAGGGCTTGTGACAGGTGGAGCAACGTTCCCATACCTTTTTACTCAAGAAAAAAAATTTAGAAACAACAATAATTTTTCATTTTTAATGTTATTTATGTCAGTCACTAATTTTAAAATGTTCAATAACTTTGTATTTAATCAGAACATAATATTATATGTCATTGTAAAGAGTTGTTACTTGCATTTTGCTTGACAGCAAATGCACCCCCAATTGGAGTACATAGGTTAGTTGTTTTTTGGGTTGTGCCAGTGAGATGGGTTGGTTTTCTTTTATTAGTTTTGTTAGTGGGATATGTTAGTATTTTTTTACTTGTGCCGTTTGAAAAGTTCATTTTTCCAGATTCACTGTTGGAGAGGGCACTTGGCAGTCTCCAGAGGGGTTAGAATCCATTGATGGAGAAAGAATCTTATAATTATTCTGACATAACTATTCTTATTTGTGGAGTGAAAGCAGTCTATCAAAGATTTTGTTTTTTAATTTGATTTTAATTGTTTTGAAACAATTGAGTTTGCATTGCAGTCAGATGAAGTTCAATTCTAATGAATTTCTAATTTCTAATGAATTTCTAATTTCTATTTTTCATTTGAGAACATTGTTTTTATGACAAGTTATTTCAAATTTGCCACTAATAAATCAGCTGTTTTATTGAAATCAGATGGATTATCCAAAAAAATGATTTATTCAAATTCCATATGACATTTTTTCTAGCCGTGATTATTTTGTTGAAATATAATAGATGCTGGAGTATATATAGATATATTGTTGCTGAGAGCTTATCCTTTTTTTGCCTGCAAAAGGATGAAGGAGTCAGTTGATTTAATTGTCCAACAAACTTGACCTGTATAAAAGTATGAAGAATATATGTTATGAATTTGAAGTTGATTAATTGAGGCGTTTGAAAGTTATTGTCAAACATACAGACAACGACTTTGGGCTTGAGTCAAAAGAAGGAACTTGCTACCGTTTGTTCAATTATGTGAAACTTTTGTTGAGGAGAAAGATTATAGTAGATTAGAAACCTATTTCCCAGAATACATCATATTATGGTTGCCAGCAAGTAGGACAGCAGAATTTGGTAGGGCTAAGGGAGGTATAATGATGGCTTTTGGATCGATTTTAAAGGAGAAAGGAATTTGTAAATTCACTCATTATGATGAAAGGTCAGTGACAACAATTTGCTAGTCACATTTTGCTAGTCACTAGTAACATTTCGTAAGTCACAATTATTTTGCTTTGGTGTGTGTGCCCCAGCGTTACAAATATTTTGCACCAAAACCTTTGCCTTGAAATTGGAGTCCAAATTCTTGGAACCACTGCAACAAATTCGCAACACATTGGTCTGCGCAAGGCCACAGAGGAGAAACTTTCTTCTCTGTGGCAAGGCTCAGTAAATATTGGTTGAAGCCTACTACTACAGTAAGGTGCCTAATAACAGCTAATAGCCCAATTAGCCTATTAAAGTAAACTGAAACTAACCTGGAACATAGACAGCTTTTCCAATATCACATCAAATCTTGTATTTTTCTCTTATATTCTTGTAATCTTTGTGATTTAAATCATACATGTTGATATAATACCAAATCATCATATTTGGTATTTGAAAATAATTGCTTACAATTGCTCAGTGTTCATTTCCAAAGAGCCGAGAGTTGACTTTCTTCCTTTTTGGTTATGTCTGTTTACTTGAAAACGAAAATTATTATTTAGAGTTTCTGAACAAGCCACAATATTCGCAAACCGAATATTTCGCAACGCATTGGTCTGCGCTAGCTCATACCACAGAGAAGGAAATTCCTTCTCTGTGCTCATACACCGCAATGGTTTCAAAATTTCGTCCGGCAAGTTCTCAGAATCGAATTCGCACCGCAACAAACCTTCGCAACGAAATCGTGTTGGTGTGCGCCTGGGGTTACACAGAAGCAGTCCGCCATCTTTATCGCACACGACCGACGGTAGTTCCGTTCTTCTTCTCTGTGGTTCCGCATAGAAGAAAACATACCTTAAAAACTATTTCTAGAATTCTAGGTTAGGTTTCTGTTACTATTCTGTCATTATTGTAATGTTTGGTTTTATCCTTTTAGTTTAGTCAAGCTCGAAGATGTCGGAGAAATCCGCTCGTTTCCTTTGTAAAGTATGCAATAAATTACTTTCCAGTAACTCATGTTTGCTGCGCCATTCAATAACTGTACACAAAATTGATAAGCCTGCTAGAGAAGGAAAACTTATATGTCCGTTTGAAAACTGCAAAGAACAGTATCGTAAACATTCACAGTTTATTCAACACTTGGAGGAAAGGCATGTCTTCAAACCAACAATCGAAGAATTCAAGTTTGCTTCTGAAGATGGTAAATCACTGAATCCATAAGAATTCTACCCTGGTCACTTATGAGGGTGGTTTCATAACCTATCACAATTTTGCATGCAGTTCCCTTAGGCCGGTATTACACGATAATAGTTCTATTATCATAGTTGATCATAGAACTATTATCGTGAAATAACGGCCTTATTCAGGGCCGTAGACAGACAGGTTTTTACGGGTCATTTGCCCGGGGCCCGGGACCATAAATTGCTGGCAGGGGCCCGGAAAAATTGAGTTGAAATTTTTTTAATCAATCATACAAGTTCATGAAAATTATATATTTTTTTATTATAATTGAATTAGACTCGATTTCTTTCACTCATCAACCATTAATTTCTTAAAAACTAAAATAAATTCCAAAGCTCTATGGATTGAATATTAAAAAAAAATATTCCTATTTATTCAGGCTCAGTCAGTCCGTCCTGAGCTGTAACCTGGCAGTCGCCAGGGGCCCATGAGCTCAGGCCCCAGAGAGCTAATAGCTCTCTTTTCCCGGTTTGTACCTATAACTTAAAGTTGTTATATTAATATTATTCATAGGGCTTGATTTCAGGGGGAACGCGTGGGACCGGCGCTCCCATACCTTTTTTCACAAGAAAAAAATTTGGAAACAAAAATCTTTCATGTTCGGTTTTTATTTTTGTCATTCACTAATTTAAAAATGTTTGATAACTTTGTATTTAATTAAAACATAATATTACTTGTTATTGTAAAGAGTTGCTTGTGAAGAATTGTTATTCCAACCATGCAATCTTATTCTAAATCATGTTTTTTCTTAAACCGGATGTTTCAAAACTTGAGGAAAATCTAGGCCTCTGTGGATTATACAGCGTTGTTGAAATGGTACAAACCATGCCTGGTCAAAATAAGCTCTGTGATTTTTATTCATTCTTTAAAATTGTTTTGTTAGTTTCATAAAAAACAGCTACAAAATATTGCCCAGATTTGCTAAAAACGCTCCAATTCAAGTGTGATTTTTAAAAATTTTCCCTGGGAGGAGCCCCAAGACCCCCCTCCCCCTGGGGAGTATTCCAGACCCTCCTGTGAACCAGTTCACCCACCGCTCCCATACCTATTTTTTCTAGAAATCAAGCACTGATACTTACTTCCACAAGCTCACTTTCTGTAGGTACAAATCTTCTAATTTATGTTCAAGAATCCTTCATGTTAAATTTTTGCATTGTATTGTATCATATCTTTTCAACCCATGGAGGTTACCTCCTGTAACCTCATTGTTTTAACCCGTTTGGGAATATGACCTATAAAATGGAAAAGATGGGAACATTTTATATAAATCTGCTATGAGGGGCCCGGTCAGGTGATTTTGCCCAGGGCCCGTAATACCTGTCTACGGCCCTGGCCTTATTACAGTTCTGTAACCCTACCTGACACAACACAAACGGACAAACCAAAATGCGCTGTACATAATAATAAAAATGAGTATACAATTTGTCCGGATGGGTATTGTAATTGTGGGACATGGTATTACCTACTACAATGCTATAAAAAGCCTCCCCACTTGTTCAAAGATGACAAGATGTCATTTTGTCCGTTTGAGTACGACCGGGTGTGACATTAATCCTGCTGGTAATTTTTTTTAATTCTATACTATTTGTCTATTACATATAGTATCGAAAAATCGATTCAGAGACAATAACAGATAAAACACGCATTGCAACAGAGTTTAATTCATTTTTTATTAAAATACCGCATCTGCTACGACAGTCAATTGTTAACTTACAGGATAATGTAAAATTAAATTCCCGTTTCAAATGTAACCATATGTTGCATTCCTTGTATTTCACTCCCACTAAAGAAACTGAAATTCTCAAGGTAATAGCCGGTTTGAAAAACAATAGAGCTCCCGGATTTGATAACATTAGCAGTTACATTGTTAAGAAAATTTCCATTCAGATTGCTGGTGTATTGAGTAGACTTTTTAACTGGAGCATGATGAATGGCGAATTTCCTGATTGCCTAAAAGCTGCTATTGTGATACCACTTTTCAAACAGGGTAGCAGAGAGAAACCAAATTGTTACCGTCCAATATCTCTATTGTCTATGTTCACCAAAATTTTTGAAAAGATTATAAAGATTAGATTAATATGTTATTTTAAAAGATTTGATTTTTTAAGTAAAAATCAATTTGGTTTTAGAGAAGGCATGAGTACGGAAGATCCTTTGGTTTCATTTTTTGAGGATATCTATGGGAGTATTAATGGGGTAAAAAATGTTCAGCATTATATCTAGATATCACTAAGGCTTTTGACACAGTGGATCATTCCATTTTTATCGAATAAGTTATATTCAGCTGGTGTACGAGGCTCAACTTATAAGTGGTTTCATAGTTATCTTCAAAACAGAAAGCAGTGAGTGAGAGTTGGGGGATGCTACAGTAGATTCGAGTATATAGAGTACGGTGTGCCCAGTGTTGTGGAGTAGCGCGCTACTTTTTTTTAGTTTGTAGTGTAACGACGCTACTTTTTAAAAATAGTATAAATATAGTAGCGCGCTACATTTCAAGAGTAGTATGTAGCGTAAATCACGCTACTTTTCACGCTACTTTTGGTATACATCAACCCATTGTAATCGATAGTAGCTACAATGATCGATAAATCGATGCCACAAGCCGACCACGGCCACCAGTGGTCTGGTGGCCCATAATTATTTGATAATCATAATAATCTAGAATAAGCTAGAATACAGTTATTTGCAAAATATTCCATCAATAGTACCTCTAAAATGACACATTTTTCAATAATTTAAGAAACAGAAGCTAAGAGGGAAATAGGTCCGTAATTTTCAAGTTTTTTGTTTGTTCCTGATCTGTGAATTGGTATGATATGAAAACGTTGAAATAGAATGATTTTGTAGTTTCATATTTCTCTATTGCATTAAAAGGTGCATATAACTATAATTATTATACATTCTACAATAGTGTTTCCTTAATCTCGGGGCTACTTTTATCACTGTTTTTTCTTTTAAATAATTATCAAAGTACCCTTTTTGAATTATTTTTCAATACAGAAAAAAATAATTTGAAAAGGGTACTTTGATAATAATAATTTAAAATAAAAAACAATTCTACAATAGTAGGGTTAGGGTATGGTCTATATTCACATTGATATTATACAGAGTGTTTCAGAAGTAGTGTCGAGCATTTTAGGGTATTGTTCCTTGGTACAAAAAATACCTAAATATCATTTTCAAAATGTCTGAAAGTCCTCAATTACTCACACAGCCGCCATTTTTGTTTTCTCATTTTCATCTAATCTTTCAATTTTATAATTCTGTAGCGGCCTTGAGAGGGTACTATAGAGAGGATACTTACTTGTTGACTAGTATTTTCGATTATTTTATATTGTAGGAAATTCAATTCTGAAGGAAAAATGTTCAGTAACATTTTCGTCTAAAACGCACCCAAACCTCACAAATCAGGATTTAAAGAAGACGAAACAGACAAAAAGAGCAGGTATGAAAAGATTGCTGTTTTGACTTCTTTAAATCCTGATTTGTGAGGTTTAGGTGAGTTTTAGACGAAAATGTTACTGAACATTTTTCCTTTTAAATTGAATTTCCTACAATATAAAATAATCGAAAATACTAGTCAACAATTAAACATCCTACTTCTATCCCTTTAAAGTTGTAAAATGTAGTTTTACAGCTCATTTTTCTAATTATCTCAATAACCATCAAAGTTTCGAACTTCCAACTGGTTTTATTCGATTTCTCGGTTAATTCTACATAGGAATTGACCACTATAGTACCCTATCAAAGATTATTAGATGGAGGTGGCGTAGCTGAGTGGGTAAAGTGCTGGCGTTGCAACCCAAAGGTCCCGGGTCCAAACCCAGGTCAGACCAGAAATTTTTCTCAGGCCACTTCCCCGTGTTTCGGATGGACACGTTAAGCCGTCGGTCCCGGCTGCCTAAATCAGTCGTTAAGTCATGTCAGAGGCCCTGAAATTGATCAGGAGCGACCTGAAAACTCTGACACCAGACCTGAGCCAGCCAGGTTACACGAGTATTATTATTATTAGATGGAAATGAGAAAACAAAAAAGACGGCTGTGTTGAGGACTTTCAGACATTATGAAAATTATATTTAGGTATGTTTTCTAGCAAGGAACAATACCCTAGAATGCTCGACACTACTTCTGCAACACTCTGTATAATAAATAAATGTCAATATAGTAAATGTGTAGCCTAAGCATAACGTTTTTTTAGTTTTGATGGACATTATTTGCCTAAACCACACGAAAAAACGTTAGCAAGGATAGTCAATCGTTTCCCGTCTCTGGAGAAATAGTAATTGTTGCATTACACTCTAGCTGATTAACTGCATGTTATTGGGAGGTGTTCTGCGACGCCAATTGGTTACGGAGATTGGCTTATGGTTGAGAGGATCAACGTGCTAACCACACGTTACCTCTATCCTGGTTGATGATTATTTGCTAGCTGTATAGTCTGTCCGGCCAGGGGGGAATCCTGGCGGGGCGGAGGGGCGGCTTCGGCTCGGCCAGTGTTGGTTTGGAGACTGTGAGTTCTGATTAAAAATTTATGGCTTTTGGGCCGGTATTGGCCGGGCTGGGGCCGTTTTCCCGTCGTGCCGGGGTGTCTTCTTGGCTTGGACGGGCTGTATTTGAAACTGGCAACCAGCTGGTAGGCCGAGGCCCTTCATGTGCTGTTGAGCCAGACATACATACATACACGAAAAAAACATTCTATCGTGAACTTTTTGTAAAGTAGCGGAAAAGTAGCGAAAAAGTAGCTAGCTACTTTTATTTTGTAGTTGTAGTTGTAGCTAGCTACTTTTTAAAAAAAGTAGTTGTAGTGTAGTTTAGCTATTTTTTTAATAAAGTAGTTGTAGTTGTAGCTAACTACTTTTAAAAAGTAGTTTACCCAACACTGGGTGTGCCCTAGGGGTCAGTTTTGGGACCTATTCTATTCCTTGTCTATATTAATGATTTAAGTAATGCAAAATTAAATGGTAGATTGACAGCTTTTGCAGATGATACTATACTCACATATTCAGATTTCAAGTGCAATACAATATATACTCAAATTAGCGATAATTTAAGAGTCTTGAATTATTGGTTTAGTAAAAATGTTATGGTGTTGAGTGAAAAAACTAAATATATGATCTTCAACTTAAGGGGAAATGTATTTTTTATACAGATTTAGTTTACCACAGCTATTCCTGCTCTGTGATTAATAACTGTAATTGCCTAACAATTAACATTGTGAATACCTTTAAATACCTGGGCTTGATCATTGACTCATTACTGTCATGGAAAAGTCATGTAGCAAAATTGAAAAATTGAGTTTTGTAGAGGAATAAGGAGTTTTTACATGCTATGTGATTTGTGTCCTAAAAGTGTATTATTGAATGCCTACCATGCACTAATTAACTCTCGCATGAGCTATGGTATTGTATTGTGGGGTGGTACCTATGTTACAACATTGTATCCCATAATTATTTTTCAAAAATCATTTGTCCGTATGATTACTAGATCACCTAGAACTGATCATTCTTGGCCACTGTTTGTTCAGCTTAGGATACTTCCAATCAGAAATCTCTACGTTTTTAAAGTCCTAAGACTATTTTTTCTGAGAAGTCTTAATGCAAATCTCACTCGAGGCATAAGATATAACTTCAGGCGGGTCCTAGTTCTAGTTCCTCAATCTAATTTAACAATGTTCCAACATTCGTTCTCATTTAATGCTCCTAGATTGTTCAATTGAATTTCACAAAAATTTAATACCTCAGTCCCTTTTAATATATTTCTTTGTTTGAAGTTATTCATGTTCACATTGAATGACTGTGAATCTTTTTTGAGGATTGTACAGTAAGTTAGTATATAAATAGGTCTCATTTCATTCTTAAGCCATTGGTTTTCTCTTGTATGTCTTTCAGTTTTCATGAGTTGAATAAGAAATTCTTTTATTCAATGAGAAAAGTATTGATTCATTTCATAATTGTTCAGTTTTTCATAAGTGAATCCTTCATTAATAACATTGAAATAAATAATTTATAATAAGATTTAGTCATTTTTCCCATTATATAAACCGTAATACTAGTATATTTAATTCAATTTTGTACTTAATTAAGTTAATTCCATATGTAGAGCGTGGCGGTCCTACTACTCTATAGTCTATGATTTATTTTATTTTCAAGAGTAGTGCACTCCAATAGGGCTTTCGCCTAGGGGTGTCCATCTTTATTTCGCCTATTGTGACATGTATTTGTATTTAAAGCAAAACGAATAATGTTAAAATATTTTGTATTTCTTAATGGATTTTAATAAGTTTCATTTGTATTGAGATAACCAGCTGGTTACGTTTGTAATGATGTATTGTGCGAAATAAATTAATTTTTGAATTTTTTGAGTTTGAATATTTCACACTTATTATCCTCGAACAAAACTGTAATAAGGGAACTGCATGCAAAATTGTGATCCTTTACTTTATTCACTGTATCTGTACCGTACTATTATAGAACTACTGGTCAGCGACGGTTATTTGATTTTGCCCTGTTATTTTTCCAGTTCCGAAGAATTTATCAAAAAATTCCGAAGTTTTTGAACATTTTTATTTAGTGTTTCTGATCAGATCTTCATTGTTAACAGTGAACTTAAAATTCAGGATTTTTCAAAGTGAAAAGGGGGTTTCAAAGTTAAAATTGTAATGTAAACATTCATCATCCATCATCTTTCATTCTCTATGTAAACATCATCATCATCATCATCTTTAGTGATAATGTCATCAGAATAACACATTGAATCTATAGGCCTACAGTTAGTCTAAGCCCGGTTTCATACACCACGATTTCTTGTCATTATAAATTCTAATAGATTGAACGCAGCTTGGCAAACACATGTGTATCACTTGAGACACATGCAGGCCTATTGTGTTTCGGTGTTTCTCAAGTTCTGCTGATGTGTGTTAGTTTGCGCGCAACCACGTGGGGGTTAAATGAGCCGCTAAACCACACTACTGTTAAGCAAATAGTCACAAATAAAAGCTTGTGGGTAGAATTTTGTGTTTTTGCAGAAAGTTTCAAGAAAATTTTATTTATCTTTCCAATCTTAATTATGATTTCGAGAAACAAAGAAATTACGGTAACTTACAGTTGGGACATTATGTATAACTGTCACAAAATTGATCAGGAAACCACTGAAATTTAAAAGAATATATTTGATGTAATAATTTTTGGAACAGTTAGAATCAGTTGGGACATTATGTATAACTGTCACAAAATTGATCAGGAAACCACTGAAATTTAAAAGAATATATTTGATGTAATAATTTTTGGAACCTGACTCAATTAAATCTATTGCAATTAATGTAATAGATGTGTCACTGAGTGACACAGTAATTAACTGTAAGTTCGTTTAAACTTATAGATGGGAGGGGGTGCCGGATTTCCCAAACTTCATGAAATAGCACAGTATTATGGTTTATACAATAAACCAAGGTGACATATCCAACCCACCATGAACCAGTTCCGGGGTAGGGATCATGTAAGTGGGGCTCTAGGCCTTATGGACTTTCTTTCGTACATATTGGTCAATTGATAATAATTGTATTCTTGTTCTGCTTTTCAGACTTTTTGAACTGGAAACATGACTTACAAAATAGACTCCTACTAGTTTATTCAAGAGAGAGTGCAACAAAAATTCTCGCGGATGGGACAAGGAAAATGTATCTGATTTGTCATCGATTACATAGATCACTCCAAGAACTGGAACCGAAACGATATAAGCGTACAAGTACGTCATGTCCCTCACGGATAGAAGTTGTTTACAACAAGAATTCAACTTTGTCAGTGACACATTGGAAGGATCACCTTGGCCATCTCAACGATCTGGGTCACCGCTCGCTTGATAAATCCACCACTAATCTTGCAAGTATGTTTCTTCATAATCAGCAATTACTTTTTTAGCCTACCTTTCATGAATTATTGTATTTAATAGTTTATTTCAAAGTATATCTTCAATGCGAGTAATTCATTCTCTATGTTAATTTATTGTTGGAATACTGCCTGGGTCTATACTATCTTGTTATTCAGAACTTGACTTATGATAACGGATGATCGAAAAGTCGCACAAACCAATGTACATATTCTTATTTATTTATTTGTTAGTTTAATGTGAATGCAATGTTAGAAAACACCATCGAGTGACAGTAAACCTGCCGAAAAAGAAATTTTGAAACTGAATTCAAATGCTTTTTTCTCAAGAACAACATATACTCAAGCCTCAAGGGTAAAATACATTTCAGTTCTAGTAAAGGGGGGTTTTCAGCGACAAAGCCTGGTTCCTTCTTTGCATATTTCTATAGACACTACAGAGTATATAGACCAATATATTGGACCAATAGTCTTCAGAGTACGATGCAATTACAATTAGTAAAAAAAGCTCAACCTCAACGCATCCCAATGGAATGTTTAATTATTCCTACACCAACCTGTTCAATCCCCATATTGTTTGGTAAAAAGTTACACCATTTTTAGCGTCAGACGAAAAAAATTCAGGCGTATTTTATGTAGAGAAAAAAATTTGGAAGAGATTAAGAGCAATCGCAACTCGGTATCATCAACCGCTTCTAAGATACAATTTTTTAAAAACCAGTTATAATTTTTTCACAGGAATTATTGCGTTATTTTTAAAGTTTGTAAATTTGAATTGGGACTACCTAGGACCACGTACTATAACGAAAATTTTACATAACATTTTTAATGCTGAAAATATGTTCGTCAAGAATGGAATTTTTAGAAAATCACTTTGAAAAACCGATCAGTTTGAAGACTCAAGTGTTGTCCATTGTGCCTAACACATTCATTCAATCGATTTTGAAGACTAAAAAGTTACATTCTCAAGCGGCTTGAGCTGCCCGGCTATAAATTCGCTGCTCGAGCTGCCCGGCTCTAGCTGCGTTGCTCTAGCCATCACAACTCTATTCACATAACTATATTGTAAATGTCCACTATGTTATTACGGCTACAAATCTGTAATAATTCAATAAAATCGTGAAATTCACACTTTTTGAGTCATCTTCAAGTGATTTTCACTATTTATTGATTATTTACACATTTGTAGCACTTATAACATAGTGAATATGTATAATATAGTTATGTGAATAGTGCTGTGATGGCTAGAGCAGCGCAGCTACAGCCGGGCAGCTCGAGCAGCGAATTAAGAGCCGGGCAGCTCGAGCCGCTTATGAATGATACTTTTAGTCTTCAAAATTGATTGAATGAATGTGTTAGGCGCAATGGACAACACTTAACAGGTGTGATTTTTAAAAAGTGATTTTCTAAAAATTCCACTCTTGACGAACACATTTTGAGTATTGAAAATATTTTGTAAAATACTCTTCGGTTTATTATGGCTATTTCAAAATTTTCCCGTTTCTCTGCGCCACTCTGTATTTCAGATCAAATTCACACTTCTATGTTCAATGGTCCATGTGCTGTTTCTATGTTCATGTGCTACAGAAAATCCTTACTCCCCACCTTCATCATTAATATTCATTAATCCATGAATAGCTGTAGCGCCAAAAGGTGCAAGGCATCAATGACGAAGCAAATTTCACTTTTGGTACCAGAACTAGAGAAAGTAATCATGAAATGATAAATACGGATCTTAGGAGAATATACTACACAAATATGAATAAATTGGCAAGAAAAGTTGAACCAAATCACATTTTTTAAATTGAAGGGAAACTTCCATTTTTAATGTAGAGGTTGGGCCTTTTTTGGACCAATTGCACCTTCGGTACTAAAAGAATACAGAGCAGTTTTTGTGCTGGTACCGGTACCTCTTGGTAACTATTAAACAAAGATTTTTGTTCACTCTCTCACTTGCTCTCTCTTTCTCTTTCAGGGAAGCTGAATAAACAAAAACTTCTACACAAACTTGGGACAGTTCAAGATCTACTTAGTAAAGTCTATTTAAACGATTCCAATGCCAAACGTGTGGAAAAAGAATTTGATGGTTTGATTAGTTTGCTGAACAGCATGCAAAATTGTAGGAAAACTAATTCCGAATGTGGAAAGAGAAAAATCAAGCCTCAAGTCAGACTTTCTTCAAATAAAAAGGCAGGTAATAGTACAAAAAATCTAGAAAAAAATACCTTCAATGAGTATACAAATATAGAGTGTGAGACTGTATTAATTGAAGATATGGTAAGTGACGCTAATGTTGTGTACATTCATACAGAAAATGATCACACATACGATGGGCTTACTACAGTAAAGTGATTTATAAATTTAGATTGTAAAATGAATGTAAAAATGATAATGTAAGAAATGTAAAATTAATTTTTTGAAAAAAAATTCATTCAAAGTTCCATTATATTTTTTCAATTACCTATGCACTATTACAGTGTGGTCAAGGCTCACTGGTATAGCTGCCAGTGGCGTAGCAGTTTTTTCGGGCCCCCCCTAAACGACTTAGATTTCAAGATTTGTTAACTACTTTGACCAATAATATTCCTTGTTTTAATGGGTATTGGTTTTATGTCAAAAAGGTCTTCGTAGTTTGATCATTAAAGATTGAAGAATATGTCACATCCAACTATCAATAAAATATTGTAGCTTGCTAGTTTGAAATCCCTTCAATTTTGCTAGGAACTAGCAAGCTTTTCAATAATTAGATGTGACATAGGCTTGCAAATCATTTGAATCATATAATTATCTAGCGGATTAGTAAATAGTTTTTAAATTGTTATAAAGTAGTCAATTTTAAAATTTGTACACCAAAAGTAGATTTGATTTGAAGGTTTTCGTACAGTTACCATACACTGAAGTACCTATTAAATTTTTGTAAGTTTCATCTTTAGTTAAATTTCCATAATTGTTGACCTACATTACAAATAAAAATAAATGACATTGGTTTACTACGAATCTTCAGGTAGAATAAAATACTTTTAGTAGAGCATAAAAATATTCTATTTAAAATTTAATATTACGACAAAAGTATTGTAGAACTATGAAAATGTAGAAAAAATGACACGAATGTCTTTACTCGAATTTTGCTGATGTTACTGAGTTGTGAGAAGCAAATGCTTGAATGGTCTTTTTAAAATAAATTTCTCTAGCCACTTTACTCTCACTACGCTGAGCCCACTAAGTAGGCCTATTTCTTGTGACATGAAACTTTTAGGAGGTCTTAATGAATTTTAAGATTCTTAATGAATTTTAATTATGAGAATGGCCTTTCAACAGTAGCTACTATTACTGGTATATAGTTGAAAAGAAAATGTATGCTGTGCATACATCTGGGACACTGCAAGCAATATAGTCCGGTTCCTTGTGCAATCCCGTGTGCAAGTTCGTGAAGATGGCAAGAGACCCTGATGTTCTGTTTCTGGGGTATCCAGGGATACCCAAACCACTTGATGGACATCTGAGTATCGCGACTGGCTCGAGTCATGGCGGATGTTTTGAGCCTGCAGCGCTCCATGAAAATGCTTGTGGAATGGTTGTAGCTATGGATGATAGAAACTCCAAATTAACGGCAATCGATTCACAATAAATTGCACTACAATTTTGGTTATCACTCATTCTGTGATAAAACGTAACATAAATCCAGAATAGAGCCTTTTTCAAAAAAAAAAAATTCTCAATATCTCCTTACAGTACAAATTTTGTGAATATGATTTGAAATCCATTTCTTAGATACAATATTCGAAACAAAGTTTTTAACAATAGTATTTGTGATATTTTCCCGTCAAATGGAAGGTTCTATAAATATTGGTTCCCAAGTTATGGATATCAACATATTATCTTGTACAACAAGAAATACCATGTTTTTACTAAAAAAAACCAAAATGTATCTCTATATCCTAGTATTGAGGTTTTATACTAAAATATTTTTTGTAAGATCATATTTAGGAAAAAAACTACCATACCGCCCTTAATTCAGGTTATTTCAAGTTGTAAGGACTCTTAAAGGATGATAAATTAAGGACCGCCGTAACTTTCGTAAAAGTTGACGGATATTGACGAACCTTAGCTCATTGTTTTCAGCTCACCAAGGCGGTCAAAATGCATATATTATTTGTGAAATTCTATAAAGATTGAATAATTTCACGACCTTGAGCACTTTGAGTTCATCCACATAGACCGAGAAAAAGGCGACTTTTTGTGTTAAAATGCGTATATCTTGAAGGAAATTGACACGAAAATTTTGCATTTCGGCCCAAATTGTAGATCATAATATATTCTATCATTTTATATGTGAATATTATGAATTCGACCAGCTGAAATTATATTTATTAACGAAAACAAAAACCGAAAATCAACTTTTTCATTTTTCCCTACTATAACTATCTCCAAAATTTGATATTAAATTGAGGATTTATTAGAGTTATCAATGCATACTCGATCTTAAATTGTACAGAATTTGATTCTCTATAATTCAATATAAAAAACGCATTGATAACTCCAATAAATCTTCATTTAGGATCAAATTTTAAGGATAGTGATGGTAGGGAAAATTGAAAAAGTGAATTTTCAGTTTCTACTATTGTGAATAAATACAACCTCATCAGCTTGAATTCATGATTTCTACATACCAAATGATAGAGGAGTTTATGCTCTACAATTTAAGCTCAAATGCCAATTTTTTCTACCAATGGCTTCCAAGATGAACGCATTTCAACACAAAAAGTAGCCTTTTTCTTTGTATATGTGATAAAAATTGAAAAATTTCACGCCCTTTTGAGTACTTTAAGCTCATTCACAAAGAAAAAGGCTACTTTTTGTGTTGAAATGCTTTTATCTTGGAAGCCATTGTTAGCAAAAGCCAGTCGCGATACTCAGATGTCCATCAAGTGGTTTGGGTATCCCTGGATACCCCAGAAACAGAATATCAGGGTCTCTTGCCATCTTCACGAATTTGCTCACGGCATATTGTTTTTCTTCATATGGAACCGGACTAATAGGAATAGAGTAATACTCAATTATTATAAGAAGTTCACAAATTTCTTCCACTGTTTCCTTTCTTGATATTCCTGATTGTAAAGTAATTTTAAAACTTAGCATTCGATGGGGAAAAATCTATAATGACACTTCGTCATATGCAGTGTCATTTCCAGCTCACCGGTTCGCGGGCCCCCCTGGCTCTCGGGTCCGGCTGTTACGCCACTGATAGCTGCCCAACAAACTATGTGGTTTCGAGTGCTTCTTGTGCACTTCAACAGCTGATATTATTTATTCATTATCGATTATTTGGCTACGCCTAGATGATGTTTTTACCAGTGACAAGTGACAATAGATGCTTTACATTAGCTGCTAGTAGGTAACATCAGCTAGGAAACCGCCCAATTTTTTGGAGGCAGCTCCAAGACCAAGACCAGTAAGATGCAACAGAAACAAAAAGTAGTGTAGAGCAATACTGGCTGACAGCACACTGATTTTTAATTTGGGTTGCTCCATACACCTCCATGTTTCTATTGAATCTCATGGAATTGATCAGTGTGCGCTGACCCTGAAGTTGTGTGCTTTCCAAAACTACGCCGCTCACAGGCGTGGAATTGAGCTCCTATACTTTCAAGTGCTAACTGGGGGGCTTTTGTAGCCGAACCACTAGATAGCAGCACTACCAAGCTGTAAGCTGCTGCCTATAATAGCATAGTATTTGAATATTTGTACGCAGACGCCTGTACGCGGCATACTTTCGGAAAGAACCCCTTGATAGGACATATACCAAGGCTAATATGAAAGATAAGGTGGTTTCGTTTAGCGGGAACTGAAAAAATAGAGGGCAAGTCACTATTTTCTGGTAACCTTATCAATATACAGGGTGGCAATAATAAATTTTCAAATTTCTCTCACTAGAGTAGTGTGTTTGTGAGGCCCAAACCCAGAACTCATCGACACAAAAACCTGGTTTGAGCGCCAGTTGGTTCTAGGCTCGTATTATTCGACCTTACTTCTAGTTTGAATCATCAACTGGTTCAAATAAAACACAATAAATACGACCTTCATTTATATTAATCCTTGGTCAATTTACTATTTTTTATCCAAACTGCTATTGATAATATGGACATACACCAACAAAAACTCATTTACAATCAGCTGATTGAAACGAACAGGCGCTAAAACCAAGTTTTTTACTGATCACCCATCTCGATCATTTTCCAAGTCCATTTGAGTAACAAGTTTCATCTTCTGACGCAATTTATCCAGCAAGTGCTGGTCATGGATGGAGTAGGCCTATACTGAATTTTCTAGTGGAAAAATTGATTAGAATCTGGCCACCAAACCAACACTAGTACTAGTACATCAGATGTATTAGTAGGTGTTGACCAAACTCACATCACCAGGACACACTATGGAGTGAGTACATGCGGTATTCAAGTTATATATTTCATGCCACAGCTACATATTAATATGAGCAAGAGGATTTGCTGTAGATTAGAGCAGTAGAGTTGAAGAAAAACTGCAATTTTCATACCAATATTAAACTTTATAAACATAAAAACCTATAAAATTGTTTTACATACAAGAGTAACAGTAGTTAAACAACTTAATCATAAAGCACCATGATAAAATAAAACAAAGATGTCAGCCAGAAAGCACAACATAATGAAAATTTTACAATAAAAAAGAAAAACAAGTTATTTTTTCTATAATTAAAACCTTTTATAATTCAATACATGGATGCAATAGATTGTACTGATAATAAAATGAATATCAAGCTGATTAATTTACATGTTGTTACTGCTATGATATGGAACAACTGTTTCAATAATTGTCAAAAATTTCTTTACAAACTAAAATACAAGAGATGTTACTCTATTTCAAAATTCAGGCAATATTCAAATTTTATAATACTTCAGTCTTAAATTACAGTTTCTCATTGGAGTTTTAAATTTCTTTCAAGACTTCTTATCAACAGAAGCTGGATATTTTGGGTCAGCGGCTGTAAAAAAAATTATTTAAAATTTGTCATTCAAGTATTCTTGTACATCATGTGTAGCTGGTACAAACCTTTTTTTTTCAAAGGTTTAAAATTATTAGGTTTCATTATTATTATTATTATTATAAAGGTTTTACAAATTATTTAAAATTTGTCATTCAAGTATTCTTGTACATTATGTGTAGCTGGTGTGAACAAACCTTTTTTTTCAAAGGTGGCTGATAGCTGATCTATTGAATTCATAGAGTAGTCATTATGTGGTAACCTTAATTGCTGAAAAAAACTACGACATAGACCAGAACAGCCGCCATCTTGACAGAAGTTAATCTTCTAGTGTAGCTATTATCCAATCGAACTGAGAGGATACTCTTCCAAGATGACCGTTTGAAACTATGCATGCGCAGATAAGAAAATTCTAGTCTTCTAATGATAAAGCATTTCTGGCAACAATGAGCGTTTGAACTACCTATAGTGATTCAAATATAATAATCTAATTTAAGCATCGCTTATATAATTGACAGTAAATGGAATTATCTGGGTTGAAATACAATAGAAATATGATATTACTGTAATAATATTTGAACTAAAAACGATTCTGAGTGCAGAGGCACTACTACAGAAACATCGAACACGGTCAGACATTTCACAGCAGACACAGCGGGAATATTAAAAACTGGTCTTAAAAAAACTAGAAAAAATAATTGGAAACATGGGGTAGTACAAAGTAATTAGAAAATGTAATTATTCTAATTATCTTGGGGTAGTAGAACCCTAGAACACAGATTGGCTAATAAATGCGCAAAACTGCGTAATTGAATGCTGAAATGTGGCTAGTCACAAAGAATGACCCTTATGTCCGATTTTTTCAAGCATCGTCAAACTAACAATTCATTATTGATGTGTTTCAATCTCCTTGTTTGTTTGTCAATGGCGCAACAGCCCTATGAAGGGTCTAGGCTGGTTGCTAGTTTCATATTCACTCCACTATACAACCCGTCCAAGAAAAGAAGACACCCCGGCAAGACGGAAAAATGACCCCAGCCCGGCCAATACCGGCCCGAAAGCCATAAATTCTCAAAAGAACCCACAGCCCCCGAACTAACAACGACCGAGCCGAAGCCACCCCCACCCCACCAGAAAGCCCTCCCAGCCCAGACAGGCAATACAGCAGGCGAATAATCATCAACCAGGATAGAGGTAACGTGTGGTTAGCTCGTTGATCCTCTCAACCATAAGCCAGTCTTCACAACCAAGTGAAGATGCAAAACACCTCTGAATAACATGCAGTTGGTCAGTTAGAGTGTAATGCAACAATTGATATTCCTCCAGAAACGGGAAACGACTGTTTCAATCTCCTTAGAGGCCTGAAAACAGCTGCTTTCTGCAGAGTGTGGTGAATAAAAACATCTTGGATAAAAACACTTTATAACTACCATAGAATCGGATTTCCTATGGAATTTCTGAATAATATTGTTCCTTTCCAAATAAAAAGAATCTTTGAATTGGGAGCTGGAATTGACCTGCATTCTACCTCAAGTTCTGTATTCATGATTGATATGGTCGACATTGGAAATTTCTGTATTCTCAAACACGAATTCTACTTCTTTAAGGAAATATAGATAGTTAGCTCAAGCAGAAAAAGCTGGAGTCTTCTTGATTTGGGTTAACAAGAATAAGAAGAAGAAGAAGGACCAAGAGAAGAAGATTCCGGCCCGGAACTGGGGTTTTTACATGTTGAAACATGTATTCAGGTAGTTTCCTGGTCCCCAAGCACTGCTTCAGGAACACCTAACACAGTTATATCTAACTTATGCTGCACAATAAATGAGATCTTGGAAGATCTGAAAAGACAGCATCACGACTATTTTTGGACCTAAAAAGCTTTTGATAATCTTGATCAAAATATACCGATTTCTAAGCTCAGACAGCTCAACATAAGTGGCCTTACGTTGGATCAAGAATTATTTTTCTGAAAGATTTTAATACGTCGACATTCTTTACCAGAACCAAACAAGCTTGCAAAATATTGACTCATCTATGAAGAAAGTTACTAAGGGAGTACCTCAGGGTTCGATCTTTTGACCTCTGTTTTTCCTTATTTATATCAATGATTTTCCAGAGCTACTCACAGAAAACAAAAGGTGCATCCTTTTTGCTGACGATACTACCATTATTTTACCAACCAAACAGGAAACAAACAATAGTATAGTGAACTTAGCATTTGAAGAAAAGTCACATTAATATGCAATAGCCTGAAACTTAATATCAACAAGAAAAAGAAAAGGCTCATCAACTTTACACCAAACAACTGCAATAGAGAGGATGAGGAGTTGAGAGAGGACGGCATGCTGGCGGTGGGCTCTACCAAGTTTCTTGGTGTGATGGTCGACAAGAACCTGAGCTGACAACAGCATTCCTACTACCGGTACCTGACTAAGAAATTATCCTCAGCACTTTATGAGCTACGACGAATAAGAAATACCACGGATGAAAACCTGGCTCTAACCACTTACTATTTGCTGTTTGCTTTGCATCTGCGATATGGGATTGTTGCCTGTGGAGCAGCACCCCAAAACTGTCTTCATCAAATACTTAGAATACAAAAAAGGCGATGAGAACAATCTTTCAAACAAAATTAATTGAGCACTGCAAGCCTTTATTTCTAAATACAAAATTTTTACAGTAATATCAATTTACATCTTGGAAACTATAATACTGGCAAAAAACTCAAATCCACCTCTTAGAGGCAATCAACACAGCTGCAACACAAGAAATATGAATATCACTTGACACCGACTAGATAAATTTTGAAGATTTGCACAGGATCGCGATTCCTTAACCTTCTCCCGCTTCATCTCAAAACAATTGAGAGTAAAAAATTATTTGTCTTGGAATTAAAAATATATTTGATTGTAGGGCCATATTATCCCTCGACTGCCCACTGTGTCCATTTGGACACAGCTGCAAGGCTTTACATTTTCAATTATGGGAGATTTTGCATTCATATTTCACGGTTGGTAAACATGTCACTGCATTCTTACAGACCTGGTCTACGATTGTACAAATTCATTCGATTGATGAAATTCAACTATGTCTTGTTCCAGTAACTTTTAATTCCAGTTTGAATTTCGTGTTTCAAAAAAATAGAAGAATCCATGAACATTGATCAAGAGTAAGTACTTTTTTTCATACAAGAATTCAATATCTGTTGTAATTATTGTCTGAATCTAACAATGATGAATCATTCTAAGCTACAAACTCAGTTTTGGCGGAATTTTTTGTTTGAGGTTATGTGTGTAGTTGATTATTTTCTGCTGTGTCCATTTGGACACGCTGGGCAGTGGGATGAGCAAAATGTTCAAGTTATCAGTAATATTCAAAATTTCGAAAGGATGTTCATTCTATTGTCGTTAAATAAATTATTATATTATTCATTGCAATAACAGGACTATAATGATCATTTTTTCACTATGACTTACTTGAAATACATCTACTATTGTTGTGAAAACTTTATTCACTGCTATACCTCACATTATCCTACTTTGTATACAATAAAAGTTTACTATTGGTAGCCTACTATATGAATACATAATTATAATATGACTGTTTATTTCATGTATAGTCACATCTTATAAGACTGCAAAGCAATTATTGGTCCTTTCATAAATTTCATATGAATATTTTTTTATTTCAGGCAATTTGCAAGGACAGTGACTGGTGTTTCACTCAAAGAAGCCCTGGATATTCTTCTTGACAGCAATGAACCAGCTCCAGACTCAATCTTCATAACTCCTCCAGATCCAGGAATTGTTACAGATGAAGATTCAGGTGATGAGGAAACAGGGGGGATTCCTAGGTAATCTGAATGCCCGACAATTGAATGCCCAGGCAGAAATAGTTTACAATACTGACAGAGAAACTGACCCTATTTTTCAAGAAATTCCTGTGTCAGCTCACAGGACATGGATAAGGGGAGATTTTGAAAATACATTACCTACATTCCATTGCAGTAATTATGACAGCTAATTTCAATGGAGAAATGATTGAACATTTGGTTACTGAGTCTAATAAATATGCTGTTTTTGTGAATTGTCCCCATCCAAACATAACTGGGAATGAAGTAAAATGTTTCATAGGAATTTTGATATTGAAAGGTTATAACACTGTTGCCAACAAGCGGCTGTATTGGGATGAAAATGGTGACACTAGGAATGAGCTAGTCAGTAATGCCCTAAGAAGAAATAGATTTGAACAGATTCTAAGGTTTCTGCATGTGGCTGATAACAATAATGTTGATGTGAATGACAAAATGTGGAAACTACGTCCTTTAGTGCAGAGTATCAAAGCTAAATTTTTGGATAATTTTGTCCCAGAGCAAAATCTCTCCTACAATGAGTCAATGGTGAAATATTATGGAAAACACAGTTGCAAGCAGTTTATTAGGGGGAAACCAATTCGATTCGGTTACAAAGTTTGGTGTCTTTCAACAGTGGGTGGCTATTTGATAAATTTTGATATTTATCAAGGAAAATCACCAACAGCAAATGACTTTTATGAAACAACTTTTGGCAAAGCTGCAGCACAATTACTGCAGATGATAGATGATTTCTCACCAGCTGTAAAACGTTTGCCCTTTCATTTCTTTTTGGACAACCTTTTCACTGGACTCAATCTATTATCATACCTCAGGCAGAATGGTTATGGAGCTACTGGGACAATAAGAGAGAATAGAACTCCCAAGTCTTGTCCAATAAGGCATAAAAACTTATTGAAAAAAGAATCATGAGGCCACTGTGAGTCAGCAATAGTAAAAGAAGATGGCGTTCTAATTGCTAAATGGGTCGACAATTCAGTATTAGCAATTGCTTCAAATTGTCTGGGTGTAGAGCCCAAGTCACAAGTTCAAAGATATTTGCAAAAGGAGAAACAAACTATACAAGTTCAAAGGCCATATCTTTTCTCAGAATACAATAATAAAATGGGTGGGGTGGACCAACTAGATGAGAACATTGGCATGCATCGTATCCACATTAGGAACAAAAAATGGTATTTTCCTTTATTATCATGGATGATTGATGTGGCGATATAGAATGCCTGGTTTATTGCTAAGAAAACTGGTAGGAACGTCACACAACTTGAATTCTGTCAAGAAATTGTACAGGTTTATCTAAGGAGATATAGTCATCCTCCCAAGGGTCCTGGTTGCCAAAGTAATGCTCCAAGAAAACGCAGAGCAAGAGTTCCTGATGACATCAGCTTTGATGGCATAGATCACCTGATAGTAAGAATTGAAAAAAAACGAAGATGTGCTGGATATGCTTGCAGAAATAAAACATCTGATGTCAGGAGCAAATGCCGCAAGTGTGACGTTGGTATGTGCAGGAACTGTTTTCTGAACTTTCATTCTAAGAAACAATAAAATAACTTGCAGAAATAGAACATCTGGTGTCAGGAGCAGATGCTGCAAGTGTGATGTTGGTTTGTGCAAGCCTGTTTTGAGGAATTTCATTTGAAGAAACAATAACTTTTTCACATTGTTGAATCTCACAATCTTGTAATTCTTACAATTAATGTTATCTTCTGCCACTTGAAGCGCTATTGTTGCTTGTGCTGCTTCCCTGTTTGCTGGCTCTGCCCAGCATTTGCTGGCCTCTTGCGGCCGGTTTCTTGTTCGTTGGACAAGCTCCTTCCTTCCACTACTCCACTATGGCTCCCGATGGCATCTTGAGTACAGTATCATCATGGTCTTGAAAATTCGTTTTTTGATCTGGAAAATTTATTTTCAAAAGTGAATTTGGTGGCGCGTGCACGTACGATTTTACTCTTCTGGGCGAGCCCGTAACCTATTTTTTGGCATAACTTACTCTGGTATCTATCACCTAAACATTTCATCCAGTAACTTACATTGTTGATCACGTGCTTTGCATTCCTTGGAACTGTTGTACTAATTCATTCATTGGAACTGTTCTTATTAATCTAGTTTTTAATATTGGACGAGTCGGAATAATCATTTGGGATTCATATAGCTTACATTTAAATTTACCCAATTCATGGGCTTGCTTGCCTTCATACCGGCCTACGACTTCCAAGTGTAGATGGGCTGATCCTGCAACCAAGTTTGTCTGTGACTGGATCTACTAGGAGCTAGGAGACAACGACAACCAGTGAATTAACCAGTCTCTTCTTTGCCTTATTCAGCTCTTTATATAGGTAATTTATGGTAATTAACTATTCTTAAGTTTTCACATATTTTTACATTACTGTATTATAAGAACAAAGGTTGAATGTACACGTTGTACATTTCATTACTAAATCTAATATTATATAAATCTATCAACATTGTATTTTTGAGGCTCTAGTAAATAATTAGACAAGAATACTCAGGATTGGATCTTCACTAAATCTAACAGCCTACTCACCTGTTCTTTTGAATAGCTATGCTAGGTCTTAAATAGGTTCAACCTTCTATTCCCATTATTATTGCTTCACATCTCATTATTTTAAATTGAAAGTACCGAATCTCTTTAATTTTGCTAATTATTTTCCTAATTAAATCTTATTTTGAAACTATTTTTTGTTGACGTTCAATTACTATATTTAATTCAGTTATAGTTGCATCATCATATTTAGGTAATTACTGTATTTGTATTAATTATCCTTGATCTATTCCTACATATTACTGTATTAATATTACTGTCTTTAACTTCGATCATTACACAACTTATTATTCAATCTGTATTTCGTTCTTTGATTTTCCCATTCACACTAAATTTATTTTTTCCGTCTTTTGTGACAAAGACGGTGGTCCTCTATCAACTCATCAAATACTTATGCTATATTTGGGTCGAATAATTTCTTATTTAGATTACTGCTCATCGACCAGCAGCTCGTTCACCACTAGCTACCAATATAATTATACTTATTATTACTAGACCCAGATACAGCACTCACATTTTTACTTTTCAATTAATCATTACTTAAATTGATTAATTAATTACTCACAATAAATATTAATCATAATTTGTGCTAATAAAGTGTTGAAAATTATCTGAAGTTCATCAATTCACCCTGAGTGATATGTTCTAGGATAGCCTATTTCTAGCTTATGTAACTGCCCAGCGTGTCCATATGGACACAGTGGTTTTCTACAATACTGGTGAATACTTTGATGAAATTTCACTATTTCTGGTTCAAACTAGAGGTAAGTAACCAAAAAAAGTGCATATGAAAAAAAATTGGAATAAAAAATAAATCTGGGCAGTGGAGGCCATATTATACAGTCTCGGAATACACAGAAGAACATACTTTCCAGCACTTGTGAAAATAAATTATAAAGATTTGAAAATTGATTAGGCTTTAGATTAATAAAACTTTACAATTCCCCGGTCTATTGACTGTGGCAAAGACCTGAAACTGAACTGAACTGAAACTGAACTGAACTGAAACCTTCGTATATAATTCCAACATTAGCCACTTGTCTTTTTTGTATCTATTTTAGGAGAGCAAACTGGCGTTTGGTGAATCAGCCTCCTGCGTTTGCCTTCCCATATTGTGTAGGACAGCTGTAGCAACAATAATTATTGCCATTAAAGTTTCGAGTTTGTATTCCTTAATCCTGGAGAAAGAAAGGGAAATCTCCTTTTCCATACACCGTACTTCCTCCTCTCCTCAACATTTCTTGCAGCTGTATGTAATTATTTGTGCTGCATTGTTCGGATTCAGGTCAGGTGGAAAATGATACCTCGAATGCCTGTATCCATTATCACCAAGCACGTGGCAACCTATTATTCCATATGTCCCAATCTTCATTCTCTATATTACCAAAAATGTAAAGATATTGCCAAAAATGTAGCAGTCATGAACTGAACCTGCAGGCCACCCAACAACTAAATTTATGATTTTTAGATTGCGGCCACACACTGTTAGAATTTTCAACGAGAAATATGCCATCCTGTTACATTTAATACATATAAAACATGAACATGGATGCAATTGATTGGCACACCCAAAAAGCCAGACTAAAAAATGTAGAATTTTCTGCTTTGAACTTCACCTGGAAATTTCAATAAAATTTTTACTTAATTAAGCTATTGCTGCAGACAAGAGCTTGACATATTCACTAACAATAATAGCTTTTGAAACTCCTGCTATGTTGCTAGCCACTATCTGAAATTACCCAGTTGCATGAAATCTCAGAGTAAGCAGCACTCTTGAATAGAGTTAAAAAAATAGTTTTGTTTACTTCAATTCTCTTTCATTGAGGCGATAAATTTGTAGTTTTTAATAAATGTAGAATTAAAAACATCATAGTATAATGTTTTTATTTGTACACAACTAGTTTCGCACTTTTTAGAGGCGTTTTCAAGAGTATCGTTTTGATTTTATATATTTAAAAAAAATTAGAAGCTCTAAATATTGAAGTGAGAAGAGACTGTAATATATTTTCACATTTGACCAAGTTATTGGGCTAGTACATAACCTTCGAACGTAGATGTGTACATAATTATTACCTTTATAACATGACGGCTTTGGCTTTCGGAAAGAACTTTCTTTTTACTTGGTTTGCAGAGAGGAAAATATTGTATGACTAATCATTTAATTTTTGTTTCTTTAATATAAAAAATATATACATATTATTTCCTGTCGTGTTTAAAAGTGCAAATAAAGTTCTATTCTATAGCACTACATGAGAATTAACAAGTCGACAAAACTCTGGAGACCGGACAGGCAGACTTTAAAGTTAACGAGCTGAACGCAAAACTGCTATTCAAGGAATCTTTCAGCTGAAGATAACAAAGGTTATCAATGAATATTTTGACGATATTTGGAAAAGCCGGACATTAATGAAAATGTACTGACTGGCAGAGCAGTGCATCTAACTTCAATTTAATTACCTTTCAATTCAAAATGTTTCATGTGATTAATTCAATCTATGGTACTATATTCAAAAGTCTTTAATGCTGGAAGTTAAATTTCAACATTTTCCATCACTTTGATAAAACACTTTTTTCTATTTTCGCCATATTATTCATCTATTAAAATATGGCAAGGACGTAAAATTTATTTTTTCTCAATTATTCATTTTTTCATCGAGTTGGAAAGGTTTCTGCTCCCAAAGAGTCCAATAACCCCAAACTTATCAATTCTGGGAAAATTGGTCATAACTAAACAAAAACCGAAAATGCATCTGCCATACCTATTTGGATTTGAAAGTCTGTAATTAGGTCTATTCTGATAAGTTACCGAAGCATAGAACAGCGGTCATTTTGGCAGAGTCTCGTCTAAGCTTCAGTGGATAATAGCAGCCAGTGTGACATTTGCAGTAGCTTCTACACTCCATTCAACAAAGACCTTGTTCATGCCACACACCAGATCATATTTTCTTAACATCTGATATCTCTTTGTGATCAAGAAATTCCTAGTAAAAAATAATTTTGAACTATTAGATCAAGGTTTGGTCTAGTCTACACGAGGGTATTAGTTATTGTACATTGAAGAATAGACCACAGAGCACTCAAAAATATAGAAGAGTAAATCCTTCAAGAATGACTAGCAGACTGCTCTGCATCATCACCTTATATAGTCAGTTCAAGCAAAGAAGACATTCTGTCAAGATGGGGAAATGACTCCATCTCCGTCAATATCGGTTTAAAAATTATAAATTATGTCTCAAATATATTGTAGACCAGAATTTATAATTCTTGAACCGATATTGACTGAGCTGGAGTCATTTTCCCATCTTGCCATAATGTATTCTTTGCTTGGATAGACTATAACAAGCAAAGTATGTATGTTAAAGCAACAGTATAACATACAGTAATACTATAAGTAAATTACAATATTATTGTAATTATTGATGGGGGCGTGCAGAGTGAAGGGGTTTGTTTATAATAAATTTTCGACATTTTCAAAGAAGAAAATCAAAATCAGGATATAAAATTCCTGCAGAGTTAACTCCTTGAGGTTCAGGACCTCGATTTATGGCTGAAACCCATTCTTGGGTTGAAATGAAGCAGATTTGAACACGTCAAGCTCTATCCTCATGGACAAATCAGCTTTACTAGATCAGAGAGATAAATTTGAAATGCAGTACTCACGTTTGTTGAACAATATCTTCTATTTTCGGTCAGCAACCAGCAGTGATAAAAGATACGGTGGTAAACTACTTTTAGAATTTTTATTCGACTCATTTTGAATTCTTTTGGGAGCGGTGCTAGTCTCTATTGAATTAGCATACTCTTTTTCTACTACTTCTTCCTCTTCTTCGGTGAAATAGCCATTTTGTCTTGCCTGAGATGGCTGGAATTTCACTTCATCGAGTAGCTTTTCAATATCATCAAACGAGATACTGTCCTCCTTTACTTCCTTTTTCACTTCCATCTTCCTGTAGAGAAAACGTTTTCCAAATTATTATCTCATGATAATTTCAAATTATCATCCTCATACACACAATATATGATTTTATACATTCTATTGAATGTATTCTCTCAACCACATTCACAAGTTGGAATGTTTCCTAATGCCCTTGCAGAATGCTTTGGAATGCTTTTCCGAACATGAACTAAAATATTGTATTGGAAAACAAAAAAGATACGGGACGAATGAATTGGATGTATTTTGCACTACCTTAATTTTTGGCATCAGCTATAATAGTCCAATCAAATTGAGCAAAAACAGTGAAAATCAGAAGACCCAGCTGAAAATTTGAAGATATGACCAGAAAAAAAGCAATGAATAAAATGAAATTATTAGTATAAATTGTTAGTCCTGTATTATTCATGTAATTCTGTAATTATTCATGTATTAGCAAAATACAAGCTTAGTTTGACGAGAGGGTTTATTTTTTCGACGGAAGGTTGTGGCAGAAACTTCACTGAGTTCCTGTTAGATAATTCTGAAGTCGGCTGCAAGCGAAATTCTGCAGCCAATTCTAGAATAGTCTAGAACTGAATGCATAGGGCTAGGTGAAACTGTTTTTGATACGTGGCAGCCTCCAGTCGGCACCTGCACACAGTTCAACTTTAGTACATTAGGAAAGACGCACCGAGTTGAAAATGCTTGCAGGTCCCCAAAGATACACATCATGATTAATAAACACACAATTTAATAAATGAATAGATTTCTACTTTTTCAATCAGTTGAAAAAAGTGAGTAGTATTTTTTCACAAACAAATAATGTTATTTTAGAGCAAAAGATAACTATAACACTGATAAAATTTCAAATCCTTTGCAAATCAAGAATAAATATTTCTACACTACGTTTGATAGCTATGAAAATCGCCAAACCAAACATACGAAAATACAATAATAATAAAACGAAAGTTTAGGCGAGCTTCTAGATTTGTTAAAAAAAGCCTTAAAATATGGTCAAAGATTTGAGCCAACTAAATATTTTAGATAGACATTAACATAGAATTGAATACGGTATTTATATAATTTTGCCGTCAACATAAATGGCCATCTTCATATCATTATAATATTGATTTAGAAAACAGAATTGAACCAACAACCGAAAGTAAATGCATTTTATTTTACTTACGTTATAGGTTTGGTTTCTTTGACGGGTTTGGAGATGTTTTCATCTAAAGAAATAGAATATCCTCTTCCAAACGTTTTCTTTGCTGCCATACTACATGCCCTGTGACCAATTTATTAGATTACATAATGTTAATTATAGACGAAAATCAACCATGATTTTATTATAATTGTTTTTGTGAAAAAACAATACAACACAATATACAAAAACCTGTCATTGAGCGGAGCGAAGCGAAGTCTAATGGATTTGGAAAGTCACTATTTGAAATCCTACTCCTCGGCAACCGCTCGACCGATTTAATTAAAATTTGCCATGGTGATAGTAGACATGGACGACCAGGTTATAGGCTATGAAGCATATCGAAAATTTGCATATCAAGGACGAAAAAAGGAAAAACGATTGCTTACACATTATTACTATACACATTGTTTGATACTATATTCATGTTTCCTGCACTGCAGGCTTGCAACCTAACATCAGTTTTGAGAAACGTTTCTGGCCAGAAAAAGTCTATTATGCTCTAGAAATCATGTTGGCATCACTGACAACAGCGGAAAATAATCCAATCCTGATGGTGCAATGGTTAGCGATACGGACTACTATTTCTATGATTACCGATCATGGGGGTTCGAATCCTGAGCAGAACAATTTATTTTTGCCGATTGTTTTCAACTTGAAACAACTTTTAATATTATTTTACATAAAAATAAAAGTTGAAAAATGAAAAAAATATTAAATAGGCGATTTTTCAAGTATATATTGGTTTTCTTTTATAATTTGCTATTGAATAATTATTTTAAACAATCAGAGCACATTTTGAGACAAAAAAGTTAAATCAAATGCTGTTTTCACAAAGTTGAACCACATATAGAGAAAATGACTCCAGCTCGGTCAATATTGGTTCAAAAATCATTGATTTGATCTCAATCGTAGGAAACATTCTGACTAACCTACAATTTGAGACCAAATCAATATTTTTTCAACCAAAATTGACCAAGCTGGGGTCATTTTCTCATCTTGCCTTATTTTATCAAAATAAACACCCACTTGAGAAAACATTCACTTAAAGGTTTTTGCTCATATTTTATATTCTCATTTCATAACATTACATGGTAATAGAATGAGCCATTTTCACCATCCATTGTTCAGATAGGGTTAGAATTCCATGATAAAATTTTTGAGTCCCTGCTTCAAACACTTTTTGACAAAAAGAAAGCTTGCTCCGCTCAATTTGCAGCTGCCTTTGCATGTGCTTCCCTAGTAGTACTAGTAAATAGATAGTTCTCTATGCTAACTAGTACAGAAGAGCACTAGTATGCCAAGCACAGAAGAGCCTTTTGCAAGATGGCGGAGGAAGGTGAGAGTGTAAGGCCCGCCACTCACGCTACGATCGGTCGTAGCGATTTGGTCTTCGAAGATCGATCGAAATTGGCTCTGAGATTTGTTCGCATCTGTGTTCTCCCCATTCACGTAGCGATCGATCTCTTGATCAAGAGAGATCAAGTGGCTTTCTCTTTGGGCAAAAATTGAAAGCACAGGCTGAGTCATGTGGTGGGTGAGTCACGTGATGACTGAAAATATGGTGGTGGGGGAAGAAATCTGTCTGTGGATCTGCAGATCATACCTTCACGTAGCGATCGGTCTCCGCGGATCAAGATCCGCAGATCAGATCTCACTTGTTTCAAGTGAAATCGAAAGAGAGATCTGATTTTGATCTTGAGACTACTCCATTCACGTAGCGATTGGTCGTTGAACAATTTCGATCGGTTGTCAAAGACCAAATTGCTACAACCAATTGTAGTATGGATGAGCGGCCTAACTACGCATGCACAGAACTGAAATTTTCAGGGAAAAATTACTTTAGCCAACCTACCGTTTTTAGACTATTACACTAAACATAATCATATTAATTTCACGGATGAAAATATATTTTTATTCATTCATTTATCTAATTATTGACAAACGTATAATAGCACAAATCATAACATAATTATGAACTAGGACCGAAAAAATAGTACTATACAGAGCCTGTACTATTTCTTCCTAAATTTGGTTATGTTAGAACAATTTTCATTTCGACTACTGGCACAGTGAATGGCAGACATGTTGCCAAAGGCTCTTCTGTGCTTGGCTGAACTATACATGAGGCCTATTAGACTATTATAATTATAAATATTCATAAAAGTTCTTCCTTAACATTTTAAACAAATACAGAAAATGTTTCTCCAAACCGCTGTACTCGTTTGTACTCGATTGCTGATACTAGCAACAGAGCAAGCTAAGGAGATCACTCGAAATATACTGTATTTGAAGATTAATGAAGATCTTAGTACCCTTTTAAAATAATTTTTATTTTACATAACATTTTTTGGCGTTCAAGCCATTTTCAAATGCATTTGAAGATTTTCATTAATCTTGTATTTGAAAATGGCAAAAACGCCGAAACATGTTAGGCTATGTAGAAAAAATGATTTTAAAAAGGTACAAAGATCTTCATTAATTGAAAGTTTTGATATGTGCAGTAGCCCTGAGAAAAAAGAAATATTGTATTTAAAGATAACGCTTATATTGAAAATATTCTACAGCCTAAACTTGGAAAATTAATAATTGATTAACATTTTTCATAGATTAAAATTGATTAATGAAACAAAATTAGACCAGCAACCACATTTCAATGTTTTTACTCACGTTATGGATTTGATTTCTTCGTTAGGTTTGGTTTCTTTAACAGGTTTAGTTTCTTTTACAGGTTTGGACAAGTTTTCAACAAAAGAAGCAGAAAATCCTCTCCCAAATTCTTTTCTTGATGTCACTCTATTTGCCCTGTAACCAAATAACTAGATTACACAGTGTTACTTATTATTCTTGAATCAAGATCAACAATGATTACATGATTTTTTTCTAAAGAACAATAAAACAGAGGATTTATTTGATATAGCATCATTATATTACATCAATAATATAATTAGGAATAGTCCTATTTGATATGTATGTCACAACTTATCTTGTTTCGATTCAATACAATTAAAAAGTGAATCGAAACAATTTAAAAATATCAATTTATGATTATAAATTATAATTTAATAGTTGGAATTGGTCAACTTCTTAATAACGTCTTTGCAATTCACCATATGATACAAACATTCTTCATATTGCCCTCTCTCTGGCTTCGCCCGCACTGCTAAATATATAACATCAATAGTAAAAAAATTAGGCTCAAAGCATAATATTATGTTGATAATAATCTACCATGTAGGCCTAATCACTATGCAACCTGGATGGTCGTGCGGCCGCAGTTTCAGAGCAGAGCTCGATACCCCGATATTTTTTTACCATAAAAATAGTGAAGTTTCACAAGTAACTGTGTATCTCTTGAATACAAGCATAACTTACCTCTTTTGATATTACAAAACTAGCTTGACTATCAATGCATTCATAGCATTATTGAGTAATAAAACCCCTTCAAATTAAACTGAATAGGAATATAGTTCAAACTGATGACAAATTACTTCCTAGATCCTCTTTTATTAATATATTTTCTAGTTTATGATCTATTCTTCATCTTCTTATCATTAAAAGAGTAAAAGACTGAAAATTAAAATTGGATTCATCACACCGATTCAATTTTAATATTGTGAGAGCAAGACCCTTTGAAAAGAGACAGTATACTGTTAGAGTTGCAAATTATGTGTATCATTCCGTAACAGTCTGCTGAGATCATATTTTTCCCGCCAGACGCCATACTTAAATAATTTATCGAATTCTGATGTGGAATTACAAGCAAACTTGGACATATTCAACTATTCTTCAGTTAATTAAATAGAAGTAGAGTTATTTAATAGAATCAACATTCAAATGTCTTCTCCAATATTTAAATCAAGTCTCTTTACACCTTATTTTGCTTTGAAAGCTTTAAATTGATGAAAAACAACACTGGAAAAACCAACATTCATGAAAGAAGCGAATATCTCAATAAAATATGGTTTGTGTATTTAAATGTAAACCTAATGAGAGTTGGCGAAAGTATGGTGGATTCGACCGAGCTAACCAATCAAAAGTTTTCACTCATTGGCCACACTTATAACTGTGAGTAAACAGTCTCTGTACTCTAATAGAATACTGGTTCGCAGCAAAATCAAGAGTATTATACTATCCCAACTGTGTTATAAAAAAAAGCTGAATTATCAAGGACCTGATTGGGTCTTCTTGCTTTTGAACTAGGGTCCGTCTTCCCGCAGAATATCCAAAAAACAATAGATTATAAACATTCAATATTTAAAACATAATTTTAAGGGTGGAATTCAATTTGTCTTCAAAGATCAAGTAAGGGATTTTAAACATTGATGGTTGATGTTACAAAAAAAAGACATAATGCTTGTCGCTTGTCTGAAATGAATGCTACAGTACAATGAGTTGCTAGTCCAAGCTAGAAATGTAGTTTTGTCATTACGTACTGATGCAATGTGAAATAGAAAAAATCGTATGACTTTTTAATGGTGGGGATTCCCTTACGGGTTAGGTTCCACCTAACCAATGTGTACTTGTCACCTCAATGCTAAATTGGTCACCCATCCAAGAAGTAGTCCACAGTGTTCGTGAGATTTACCTTCATGATCATTCAGTAGCCACCGAGTGGCTAATACCCAGTAATGTGAAATTAATAGTGATAGTGAATCTGGATCAAGTAAACTATCTGAAATATACATTTCTATACATACAGTATATTATATATTTCTATATGTTAATGTTAATATATAATTTAAATGTTGATGTATATGTTCTATATATTAATACATATTTTTCTATTTATTAGTAGAGATTGAAAAACGTTTTATGCCCGGTTTTTCCAAGCACACTCAAATTTGAGGGACCCTCAAGTTTACTACATTTCCTATACTTATCATAGAAAATGTCAGCTGTTCATAAAAATTTGAGGGCCCCTCAACTTTGAGTGTGCTTGGAAAAACCTGGCATTAGACTTCATTGTCTGTGTCCACTTCATTGCCTATTTTATCCAATAATTTCATTGCATTTTCACCACTAGTTTCACACAATTGCAAAAAAATTAAGAAACTAATCGAGATAAATATAGGTCAACTTCTACTGTCTTTGAAGAATTTACTCAGGTAATTTTAAAATGAAGATTTATTTTTAAACCAAAATTTATATAAGTATTTTTCAATTGGTAGGTTTATAGATTAATATGTCAACTCGTTAACTTTTTGTGACACTTGAATGAATGTTTTCCAACAATAAATTATTTGATTCAATAAAGTATAATAATTACGCTTGAAATGGATTAGGTTACATACCAGGCGACCTCTGCAGCTGTCCTCTGCACTTTTTTCTTGTCCAAACTGATATTATTTTCCTCCTCTTGTTCACTGGTAGAATTTGTTGATAGCGATTTTCTGGAATAGAAATGAATGGTTATTGAAAATACATTCTGAAAAATAAACATTTCCGTCGAAAATTCAGCTTATGAACAAAAAAAATCAGACGTAAGTAAATGTTCGATTTCATCAAATTGAATAAAATTAATAATTGAAGTCATTTTTTATCGTACTATACCCTATTCACGATCACTTGAGACGAAATAAACAATCTTTTTGCGTGAATGTGCGTGTAATGGAAGGTCTTTCTCTATGCGAACCGTTCGGCCAACAGTGGAATAGCTGCAGCTGTTCGACTGTTTGAGAGACCGTTTCGCATAGAAAAAAGAAGAAGACTTACCATTACACGCACACACTAGCAATAAGTTTGTTTATTTCGTCTCAAATGATTGTGAATAGGGTAGCTATGGGTTAAAATACTATCACTGATAGAGGTTTATTTTAAAAACTTAAATAATAATTAAACCTCATAACTACTGTAGAAGAAACTCAAGGCACCAAGCAGCTTGTAGCCAACTAATTTTTTCGTTGAAAATTTCCTCTGAGTTTTTTCACCTTTGATAAAAACATAAATTCTGGCCAAACTTTACTTCGGGTTACCAAATGGATTTTAAATATACAGTACATATATGAGGAGTTTAGGACTAACAACACTAGTCTTTATCTAAGCAGTTTATTTGAAGATATCTCAATATAAGAAGATATTTGTGGTCACATGAAACACAGTGTAGAATAAT
This sequence comes from Sogatella furcifera, assembly GCA_017141385.1. Classification (NCBI taxonomy): domain Eukaryota; kingdom Metazoa; phylum Arthropoda; class Insecta; order Hemiptera; family Delphacidae; genus Sogatella; species Sogatella furcifera. Next base: position 39,546,076 of record CM029546.1, read on the forward strand.
ATGCAAAGTAAATAAATGAGGGATTAGAAATGAAGACTCAATTTCTACTTACAGTGAACTTTGTTGTCGTGAAGGTAACTTTATGTCAGTGTAATGTTTCCTGAAACTCTCAGTTTCTAGGAGCGATCCAGTATCATCATCGTCAAAATCTTCTTCAACTATATCTTCATAATTTCCTGTATCTTCTTCATCATTATTGTATTCTTCATTTTCCTCCTCAATACCACCAGTTTTAGGGATTGATGGTTTGAGAGCTGAACTACTGAAAGTGATAGAGAAATTAATTCATTAGGCTAATCAAATTTATTGATGGAATATTAATAATAGGCTATATAAACATGGATTATTTCGGGTCCGAATATCAATTTCGGAATTCTCAGAATTTGTCTCAATTAATTCTTCAAGCAGGTGTGAATTGCGTAGAGTTATAAGATTCTTGTAAGCAGGATGGAATGGAGCAGCAGAAAAACAACGATAAATAATCCAACAATTAGTGACATTGAACTTCAAGAACTTCTACCATGTTTCCTACTAAATAAGGTTATGTCGGCGAGGTGGAACACCTTTAGGTCTCTCCACCAAACAAAGCCATAAGCTAATAATGAATAATAGTGACATTGATATCCTCTCCAATATATAAATGTGTGGCTTGGAGAGCAGCGTTTCCAAACCAGTGAAGAGTTTCATCACGTCATAGCTTCTGAACGACAACATTCCATGAAGAAGGTTATTGTAAGCTGGGTTTAAAGTTACTACAAATGCCTCTACAAATCCTTACTTCAATAAGGTTAAGAACTAAACTCAAGTTTACTTGAATTTCAGTAACATCGTAACATGGTTGCTTCAACACTTTGAGTACTACAAATATCAGATTGACCGATTAGGAAAACATAAAAATCAGCTTCTTTTGGAGACGAAGGTCGAGGGTTTAAATGAGTAAAAAAAGTTTTTAAATCTTATTGATGTCTTAAAATGTTATAGAATTTCAAAAATGCTAAATGTACTCACCTGCCCTGAGAAATCGGCAAAGCACCCAGATGGGAAAAGCTTTTACCACGTCCGATGGATTTTACAGGTCCATAAACGTTTTCATAAAAAGGTTGGATACGACGATTTGTTTCCTCAAGTTTATCGAAGCTTTCTCTGGCTTCATTGTGATCTTTACTAGTGTAATCATCGTCAATATCCCAGTCCTGCAGAGAAAAAATTAGAAAATCTCATAGATAGGTAACTTTCTATGTGACATAAGTATGTAAGATATTTGTAGATAAAATTTCATAGTTCTGTCACAGTGAACATAGCTGTGCAAAATTCTACTTGAATTTTTATTAAGAAATACTGCAATTGAAAATCAGATCAAGGCTATAAGAAATTGTTTATTTACTACCGCGCATCCTAATTCTGATGCTGGTAAGCATTTCAGAATTTTGTAAGACCATTGGAATGGAATTTTAATTATAAAAAATTATTTTCACAAGTTATTGCAGTTTAAACCAGACCTTGTAGGCCTACTTCATGGAGTTATATTCATGCAGCATTTAACTTTGACAATTTTTTTGACAACTTTTGATTTAACAACCCAATTAGCTGGAGTAAAATCTCCGGTAGCAATAAATTCAAAATTTATTATAAAAATGTCATAAGTTAATCAGCAGTCGTCATAATTGAATAATATTAGAAATCTACATTATCTTTTCGTATTACAGTATATGAAAACCTTTTGTATCATTACACACATATAAACCATGTACTTTTTCAATCAACTTGACCACTCCAGTTACAAACTTCCATATATTTTTCTGGATTCAACTGGAAATTAACATTGAAGCCTCGCGTTTTTCATATTAGAAACCAACTGAATTCAAATAAATGATTATTCTTCACTTATTTTTATTCTTCAATAAATGATTTACCAGCGAAACAAAAATGGTCTACTCTTAATAAGTTATGAGGAAATCCAAGTAAAAAAAAGAAATTTGATTTGAAGATTGAGCATGATAACACTCTTGTAACTGACAAGAGTGCTTTGGCTGAATTATTCAATAAGTTTTTTGTGAATGTACCTAAGGAAGTGGCAACCTCAATCAAAAATGACTGTAGAGCTTGGAAAGAGTATAATAATATTTTTAGAGTAGAACAATGTCCTAGATCTGTTTACTTTGAGCCCGTAACTTATAACGAGCTTCTGCAACTTATTCATGAATTAAAACATGGTGATCCTCTTCCAAACTTTTAAAAAATGTGGCAGTTGCTATTGTTCCAATCCTTGCTGACATATTTAACTGTAGTCTTTTAAATGGTCAATTTCCAAACAAAATGAAATTAGCTAAGGTGATTCCTATTTTTAAAAATGGGACGCATTTGAATCTTACTAATTACAGGCCCATTTCTCTAGTTTCAGTATTTTCAAAACTTTTGGAAAAAGTTGTTAAAAAAGACTTATTAACTTTTTAAATTCTAATAATTTTTTCTATGAACGTCAGTTTGGCTTCCGGGAGGGTTTCAGCACTGAAAAGGCTCTTGAGAGTTTTTTGGCTTCAATTCATAATAATCTTAATTCTAAAATAACACCTTGTGTAGCTGGTTTGTTTTTAGATATAAAAAAGCTTTTGACACAGTAAACCATACTGCACTGCTTAATAAATTGCTTGGAGCAGGCATAAGGGGTGTGGCGCACAATTGGTTTTGCTCCTATTTGAGTAAGCGACTCCAATTTGTTACTGTTGACAACGCAAGAAGCGAGGTGTTGAGTGTTGAGTATGGGGTACCACAGGGCTCAGTTTTGGGCCCTGTGTTATTCCTGATCTTCATAAATGATCTTTTCAAAGGCGATGGATTGCCTGTCTCATTTGCAGATGATACTGCCTTTTCTTATTGCAGTGCTGACGGTGAAACTTTATTTGTCATGATGCAGGAGGATTTGCATAAATTACTTGTTTGGTTCAACTGCAATAGTCTCTCCCTTAATGTATCAAAAACTACATATTTGTTATTCACTTTGACCACATCTTGGCAATTCCAATCAACATTGAAATTTCATAATCATGCATGCAATCAGTCAAATTGTGACTGCCAAATAGTGATGCAATCTGAATCTATCAAGTATCTTGGTGTACTGCTAGATGAAAAGCTCACATGGTCTCACCATATACGAAATTTAAAAATATTTTTACTGATACTTTTGAGAAAATTCTATTTCCTTAAAAAAATACTGTCTCAGCCTCTTCTAAGACAACTCTATTTTGCTCTCGTGGATTCAAAGTTAAGCTACGGTATAACTTGTTGGAGCTCCACTTACAAAACCCATCTGAAGCCGTTGGTCACTGTGCAAAAATCCATAATACGTGTTATGAAAGGTGTAACAAGAACTGAGCATTCATTCCCAATTTTCCAAATTTACTATTGTTTGCCATTGCGCTACATTTATGTTTTCAAAGTATTATCTTCATTTTCCATGCAATCAGGGGATCGTCGAAGGCAACTGTACGAGGGCAATCACTTATATAGTACTAGAAGTGTCGCTAACAGTATTTTAAGGCCACCTAAAAACGCTTACATAACTTTTTTCCAAAAATCCTTTGTACTTCTTGGTCCTAAATTTTTCAATAATATACCTGATCATATAAAAAGAGACAATAGCATTATTATTTTCAAAAAACTTATCATCAAATGGCTTATTTTTTCTCCACCTGAATATATTGAGAGTTTGTTCACTGTCATCAGCTAACTTTCATCACTAATAATTTTATAGACATATATATGTATTATTCAAGTGTGTGAAACTGTGAGTGAATGTTTTCAGCATCAAAAATTTTTTTCCATGTATACTCCCCTACTTGCGAGCAAATTTTATAATTTAGCAAGTACTATTCTTTATTTTGACATATTTTTAGCTTTTGGTATTTTTGTATATGAAACATTATCGATAAATCTTTTTCATGATGTATCCTTTCATTTTCTTAAAAACTTGTTTCGTTTGATAAATTGTATTGCTCAAGTGTCAAAATAAATTTGATTATTTTGATTTGAAATAATACATTCCCGTATCTTTTCGTAGAATTCTTCCCGCGTACAACTAAACAATCAGAAGTATTCCAACTTAATCAAGATCCATACTTAATAGATTTCTGCATTATTTGGATAGAAGTGGATTTAGTGGCAAACAAACGTGAACGGATATGGTGAATTATAACATAGAAAAATCTCTGTTTTGCTAATAAATTCTCTACTATTTAGTTTAAATTACGAGTTGGTACTTTGTAAATATACCTCTCATAATATGAATTCTGAGAAAAAAATCGTTCCAAATTACATTACCTCTTCATCTTCAATGTTTGTCATATTGAGTTTGCGAAGTGGACGATCCTTATCCGAGACCTTATCCCTGATTGATTCAGTTGGCATCACCATCAGATCTTTCTTCTTACACACCAATAGATGCTGAGACATCAATTCGGGAGATATGAATTCTGACGCATCATAGGGACACATAATTTTTCCGGACGATTCATGTTGTTTCTTGCATTTTAACAAGTGGGAATGGAAACGTGTTTTTTCAATGATATGATTATCATCAAACGGACAGATCCTGAATCGACGATCCAATTCTCTTACATAGTCTGCAACTAGAAAACAAGGAATAATACTTTTTTAAGATATTAGAAGAAAATAATATTAGGAGATTTATTAAGTAACCTCTTGAAATTATCAAATTAAAGATTGGTTGCACTAGGGTAAATGCGCACTGGTACTACTCAGACCAGACCACGGATACTAAAACGGTAGGTATCACGCGAAGGTTTTAGCCAAAAACCAGCTAGTTATGACGTTTCTGGGACCTACAAAAAACGTGATAAAAGATTGAATTACAGAAAGTGCCAGCTGATTAAGAACTATTTTTGGTGGGTTCCAGAGACATCATAATCCTATCAATCTACTGCGCATCAGGCTTATGATACCCACCGTGTATTCTAGTATCCATGGACCAGACCAACTAGCAGTCAGAGAAACACGGAATCATACTGAGCAGAAGATCATATTTTATTTATGGAGTAACGCGCACTGGTCAGTCCAAGACCAGAGCCAGACTGTTATTTAAATAATAACAATAATAGCATAATAATTCTCAAGAGGGCCTTGCCTTTGGTTCGTTGTGAGTTTTAAGGTTACTAGGTGACAGGGAGTTCTGGGTGTTCCTGTAACTTTAGTTTTGAAGATAATGGTAGGACAGAGAAGGAATTCCATTGAAAGAAAGAGAGCTGCCTACCCTTTCCAAGGCCAGAGTGGCCAGGGGTAGTAGGGTAGTAGTATGCATATGGCTTCTGTTGTGGGGAGCTACCCATAAGGGTAGGTTCCACTCGCCTTGGTCACATTCTGGCCACCTATTACCCATCCAAAATCAGTCCATAGTGTTTGTGGCTCAACATCTAGCTCAGTGGCTCATCACAATCACCTAGTAACCGTTTCACTGAACAATCAGTAGGGTAGTAGCCAGAGTGGTAGTAGGGGTATAGCGAAATTGCAAAATCTAAACAAGAAGTTTCACTACACTCAGCGCACCAAGTGTCAAAAGCTCTAACTCCCTTCTCTCGTGTTCAAGGACGAATCTCGTTCACACCTCCATAAAGGCACATGTAATGATTTCTATCATGGTCTGGGTCTGGTCTGACTACATCATACCATATCATAATTGAACGAGCGAAGCGAGTTCCTACTTTTGACTCAACGCCGAAGTCGTTGTCCGTCTGTTTGTGTGTTCGACGATAACTTTCGAACGCCTTTATTAATCAACTTCAAATTTAAAACACATATTCTTTGAAACTTTATACAGGTCAAGTTCGTTGAACAAAAAAATTGACCGACTCCTTCTTTTTTTTCAGGGGAAAAAAGGATAAGCTCTCAGTAACAATACTTCTATAAATACTCTCGTATCTACTATATTTCAACACAATAATCACGGCTAGAAAAAATGTCATATGGCATTGTGAATAAATTAATTTTTCCGAAAAGCCAGCTGACTTCAATATAACAGCTGATAGAACATAGCGGTAAATTTGAAAGTATTACTATGAAAAATCATATGTTCTCAACTTTAGGAAACTTTTCATGTGGGAGTCATATGTTAATATTGATTTTAAAGTTTGAACATATGATAAGGAGTCTATTTTTCTGAACAGCTGACAAGAAGCGGCAAATTTGAATTATTTTATCATTAGACATTTTCCAGTATTTTTCTTCAAAAAAACATTTTGTTCTATTCAATTTCCATGTTTTGATAAGGCGGGTATCACACTATAGTCTATAATAGAGCAGCTGAAGGCTGAAGCAACGCAGGCAGCGCGCCCAGTGTACAAAAAGTGTACTAGATTTATTTATTTTTGTTTGTTTTCTTGTTAAATCACGAATAAACGATAGAATTTGTTGTTTCAACTATTACAATTTTCGGTACGTCTGTCATGTAAACATGGAATGAAGGTATAGGATCAGTTCATATTCTATCATTTTAGACACATTAGAGAGTGCAGTGGTTGAATATCCAGCCATCTTCTGCTGCCCAATAATAGTTTCTATTATATTGTGAATCATATGAAAAGTGATGAAAATATGATTTCGTACGACTTACTACCGTACAAGCCTAATAGAATTTAATAATTATAACCGTAATTATAATACCGCTCTAAGGCGGGTATTACACGATAATGTTTTCTATTAAATACGAGATCATACTTTAATTTCTTTCCACATTTATAATAGAACTATTACCGTGTAATACCAGCCTAAGTCAAACCATTAAACTATCAAACGAATATGTCACCCGTTCTTCAATATGGAATTAGAGGAATGCTATTGAGATCTATAATAATTCATTTATACGAATCGAAATACTGAACTGTTGGGAAAACTCCATTCTTGAACAAAGTTCTACAACGTTTGTCAACTGGTTCAACTGTTTTCCAAATTTATGCATTTGGGAATTCACAAAAGTCTATTGAATATAATACATAAAATTGAATCAATAAGCCTCTATAGTCTATACTCTACACAAAGTTTCAATATAGTTTGAATAGGTTTTAGCAAAAAATGGAAGAAAGATGTCATCCATTTTATTTTGTAGAACATTTTTTGTATGTTTGTTTGTCAATGGCTCAACAGCCCATGAAGGGCCTAGGCCTACCAGCTGGTTGCCAGTTTCATATCCTCTTCACTATACAGTCCGTCCAAGGGCCTAGGCCTACCAGCTGGTTGCCAGTTTCATATCCTCTTCACTATACAGTCCGTCCAAGCGAAGAAGACATCTTGGCAAGACGAGAAAACGACTCCAGCCCGGCCAATAACTGCCCAAAAGCCATAATTCCTTAAATAGAACCCACAGTCCCCAAACCAACACTTACTGAGCCGAAACGAACCCGAACCCACCAGAATGCCCTCCCCAACCAGACAGCCCATTCAACAAGTGAATAATCATCAACTAGGATAGAAGTAACGTGTGGTTGGCACGTTGATCCTCTAAAACATAAGCCAGTCTCCACAACCAAGTGGTAGCACAGAACACCTATGAATAATATCCAGTTAGAGCATAAAGCAACAATTACTACAATCCATGCAGAGACGGGAAACGACTGACTATCTTTACTAACGACAGCCAATCTCCCAAAGGAGGTAGAACATTAGAATACTTGTATTTAATTGTTCAGTTAATATCCTCTGTGAATTTTTGCAGTGAAGTCGTCTCGAACAAGTAAGTTTTCATTGCTGCATTGACTGCAGCAGATTCGCAGATAGTTGAAATAGCAACAAATAAAAACCATAAATCAAAATATAACGTATCTTCACAAAAAGGAATAATCTATTATTGTATTTAATGTAGGTATCGTAAAAGTATGATTTGTGGTTCCTATATTGAATATTCGCGGCATCCAACGCATCAATAAACTTAATTAAGTGGGCTTGACTGCAAAATTTCATCATCAAGTTATTCATTAAGCAACAAGTTGACTTTTAGAGTTTGCACGCGAGTTCTTCAGCCCATGGGGCTTACTAGTATATCAGACCAGTGACCTGGTCTGAGTCGTACCAGTGCGCGTCTACCCTTACTTTTGCATTATTGGTAACTTAAGTACATGATTTGAATGGATGACATCCCCCCAACAAAACTCGGTCATATTTCAGTAATAGTGTTAGTTTTGATTAGAATGTAAGAATGAAAAAATCAATGAGAATACATAAATTAACTCAAGTGTCCTTTCGAAATAGCCCAATTACCAAGGGATCACATTGGAGTCTTTCTCCCGTCCAACAGTTTCAATGGTACCTAACTTTGTTATTGTATAGCACTGTCTAGCATCGAAACTGCCACTCAAATAAAAGCTAACCTGACTTATCGAGAGTAATTTTGGTAACCCAGAAAGGTTAAAACTGGCAGACACCACAACATTGATACCGCCACTTGACTAACTTGACTAGCGTAGGTTATATTGTTTTATCGTGTCCTCAACGATTACTTTTAGCTAATAAAATTTTAAATAGATTAATAGGGAAATTTTAAAGCGTGTAATGCTCATCATATAGTGAGTTTGGGAAAAATTGAATTAGCCTAACTCATTTCATAAAAAAATATGATGAGCTAGTGTGCTATGATAGCTGAGAACAGCTGAAGCTGTTTCCATGGAAATGAAATTGCATAAATTAGATGTTACTGGTGTTTGTATTTTCAGTTCATTAAAATGACTAGTTGACTTCACTTTGACTTTTCCTTGATAATAGTACATTGTGTCAGAAGTTTAAAATATATAAGAATGACAAGAAAAGCCAAGAGGAAAAGCAGACAAATCAAGGAAGATGAACTCAAGAACGAGCCCCGATCAGTAAGTGCCCAATTTTCTATTCAAAATGGGTTTGTGTTTCAAGGCCACCCTCCTCAACCATTTACTTTCATTGATTCGGAATGGGAATCATGGTTTTGTTCATTCGAGCGTTACAGGTCGGTTTCAAACACACATTAATGTTTCATCGACACATTAATTTTGACGATGGGTTCTAAAGCGGAAACTATACTGGAAAGTTTTCATCTATCAAACGACGGTCATGAAAAATACAGCTGTGTGATAGAATGCGTCAACAAATATTTTTCAAAGAAGTACTATGTCATTTTTGAAAGAGCTAGATTCAATAATCGAATTCAAAAGGAAAACGAAACTATCAGTGAATTTATTACAGATCTCTTCAAATTGTCAAAGACGTGTCAATATGGTGAACTTAGAGAGGAGCTAATTCGCGATCGTATAGTGGTCGGTCTACTGGACAGAAAAATCTTTCTTTCACTCCAAATGAATTCCGAATTAACCTTACAAGGAGCAATCGATCAAACCAAACAATCAGAACTGGTAGAATCACAACAAAAAATTGTCAGAAACGAACCTCTCATGGATGAACTTTCAACACTAGTCCTGAAACATAAACCTGAGTCAAAGTCTTTCATTTGCTATAGGTGTGGATCACCAAAGTCCCATGGTACCAATACATGTCCTGCTAAAGAAGCAGTTTGCCACAATTGTAAAAAAAGGGTCACTTTTCCAAGGTTTGTAGATCTAAGAAACTTCAAATAGTCTCCAACTGTGATAATGAACCAAGCAATGAAAATGTGGAGTCTAAATTGTATTCAATTACAATTTCGAAACTAAATTCAGAATTCGAATCGGTGCCCCCCATGGAAGTTGAGATATCAGTTGATGATGTTCCTATAGTTTTCAAAATTGATACTGGTGCAGACATCACGTGTATACCAATAGACTTGCTGCCAACTCTAAGAAGATCTGGAAGTGATTTACAAGAATTCCATGGAAAAATTGAACATGCAGGTAGAGGAAAGCTCTTGTGCTTGGGAACATTCAAGAAGAAGTTTAAAGTTACTTCAGGTACATCATCTATTCAAACTGTTTTTGTACTAGAGGACTTGAAATACCCTCTACTTGGAAAACCTGCAATACACTCACTAAAGTTACTTGCTTTTTCAGCTGATATTCATGGAATTAGAACCAACCAAAATGCTGAAGTCAATGAAAAGTTTGAAACTCTTTTTTCTGAAATTCCTGGTGTAATGACTGGTGGATCCCATCATATAAAACTAGTTGAGGGTGCTAAACCTTATACCATCTCAGCACCTCGACGGATTCCCCTACCTCTGTACAAAAAGGTTAAAGAAGAACTTATGAAAATGGAAGAAACCGGTATTATCTCCAAAGTTGAAGAAGCTACTGAGTGGTGCACCCCTATTGTTGAAACAACAAAAAAATCAGGAGCTATTCGTCTTTGTGGAGACTTCACTGAACTCAACCAGTACATTGTAAGAGAAAGGTTTGTTCTGCCATCAGCAGATGAAATATTTTCAAGAATTTCTAATGCTCAAGTATTCAGTAAACTTGATGCAAGAATGGGTTTCTGGCAAATATCACTGTCAGAAAAGTGTAAATGCCTCACTACATTCATAACACCATTTGGACACTTTTGCTACAACCGGATGCCTTTTGGAATTTCATCAGCACCTGAACATTTTCAGCAAAGAGTTTCTCAGATCCTAGATGGATATGCTGGATGTGCAAACATGATGGACGACATTCTTATCTGGGGAAATTCAATTGAGGAGCATGACAATCGTTTAGAGACAGTCCTAGAAGCTCTCAAGAAGGCTAACGTTACTCTCAACAAAGAGAAATGTGAGTTCAGATAATCAACAGTGAAGTTTCTAGGACACAAGTTGGATGGAAATGGCGTGTCCATTGACCAAGATAAAGTAAAATCAATTCAAAACTTTCAAACTCCAAGCAATAAGAATGATCTTCTAAGATATCTTGGCATGTTCAACTACCTGACAAAGTTCATACTGAATGCAGCCTCACTTGCTCAACCCTTGAGAGACCTTCTTAAGAAGGATGTTGAGTTCATCTGGACTCCAAGACAGGAAAATGCATTTTCAGAAACCAAGCAAGTGATCTCAACTTCTCCAGTTCTCAAACCTTATGATATAAGAGCCTCAAGTAGAGTGTCAGCAGATGCATCTTCATTTGCTCTGGGCGGTCTACTGGAACAAGAGCACAATGGAAAGTTTTACCCTGTAATGTATGTTTCAAGAGCAATGACTGATACTGAAAAAAATTATGCCCAAATTGAACAAGAGGCACTAGCATGCACTTGGGTATGTGAGCGACTTCAAATGTATCTGATTGGAAAAAATTTTTACTTCAGACTGATCATAAACTCTTAACCACATTACTGGGCAGGAAACCGATGCATGATTTATCACCAAGACTGCTTTGCCTGCGCTTAAGGCTAGTCAGATTTGACTATGAAATTTCCTATGTCCCTGGCAAAAAATTGACTGTAGCAGATGCTCTGTCTTGCCAAACCAATCTGATGGTTGGGGAAATCATTGTCAATCCTCCACATGAGCTTCAGGAAGAAATATCAGAACATTTAGCAAATCTGCCTCTACGAGACCAATTACATGAACTCATCAAAGTTCACTCAGCCAATGACAAAACTTTTCAACTCTTGAGAGCCTACATGAAATCTGGTTGGAATAAAATTGATAACTGCTGTAGTGCCTTCACAAAATATAAGGATAGCCTGGCTGATCACAATGGATTGATAATGATGGGAAGTAGAATTGTAGTCCCACACACTTTGAAAGACTAGTTCTAGACAGAATTCATGAAGGACACCTAGGGGTATCAAAATGTCGTGGTCTAGCAAAGGAGACAGTTTGGTGGCCTGGAATAAACAAAGACATTGAGAGAAAAGTAGCCGACTGCCACATATGCTTAAAAAATAGAATAAATCCAACCCTTCCACTCATGCCTTCCGAATTGCCCAAGTTACCATGGTCGGTTTTAGGAGCTGATTTACTCACTTTCAACAAGAAAAACTATCTGGTTGTTCAAGATTACTTTTCGCGTTATTTGGAAATTTTAGGACCGTTACATTCAATAACTTCAAATACAATGATTACTTGCTTGAAGAAATTATTCTATAACGGTACACAGCTTTGCAGTGAAGACATGAAAAATTTTTCAGAAAAAATGGGTTTTGAAATAATATAGTAGCCCAAGGTATCCACAGTCAAACGGCCTTGCAGAATCAGCAGTTAAGACAGCAAAAAGTATTCTAACAAAGTGTAATAACATGGATATTGGTCTTCTCTCATATAGAACCTCAAGCACCTCTTGAAAATGGATATTCGCCTGCTGAGTTGCTAATGGGAAGGAGATTGAGAGGCACTGTGCCTATTGCAATGAATAATCTTAGTCCAAGAACAGCAGATCAAGAAACGTTACGCAACATGGAGGAAAATATCAGAAGGGGGATGAAGGAAAGGTTTGATAAGCGACATGGAGCCAGGGAACTCTCCGGTCTCAGCAAGGGATGCAAAGTCTGGGTTCCGGATCTGAAACGTGAAGGAATGATTGAGAACAAACTGAAATTCCCCAGATCCTATCTCATACAACTCGAGAACGGATCGCTATTAAGAAGGAACAGGAAACAAATCCTACCTCTTGTTTGAAGGGGAGGATGTGCTATGATAGCTGAGAACAGCTAAAGCTGTTTCCATGGAAATGAAATTGCATAGGCCTAAATTAGATGTTACTGGTGTTTGTATTTTCAGTTCATTAAAATGACTAGTTGACTTCACTTCGACTTTTCCTTGATAATAGTACAGCTAGCAACGGCTATTTTTTTTTGTCATCAGAATAATATACTTGATCGATTGCAACCAGAAATTGAACTCTAGGAAGGGTGGCAGGTAAACTACACTTTTACCGGACATTTTAAGTTATAAACATAGCCTAACTTCAATTCCGGCATGTCTGAAAAAGTAACCTACCTGATGCCATTTTTAAAGATTTTAATAAATGGAAATGCAGAGATCGTAGCAATTAAAAGTTAGGAATAGAATGAAAATAATAAAAATATCACTAATCAAATCACTTTCAAAACAATTCAGAACAAAAACAAGAGAAGAGAAAAGACATAGACAACACAGAAACACAGCCTTTGGTGTTTCGTGTTTGTTCGGTCGGAGTTTGTGTCTTCAGTGCTACCACTGCTACCAAAACAAAACTTAAATGCTGTTGCCATTCTGGAATAACCGCGAAAAAAAATATTTTTTAAATTTTCGGCATTGACATGTTGAAACTATAAATAACTAGGAAAGCGCATGCGGAGGCAGCCGCAAATTGAGCGGAGCGAGCTTTCTTTTTGTCCAAAAGTTTTTGAAGCGTGTGGACTCGAAAATTTGATCCCGGTATTTTAAGCCTAGCTAAACCTAGCTGATGGTGAAAGTAGCTCATTCTATTATCATGTAATGTTATGAAATGAGAATATAAAATATGAGCAACGACCTTTAAGTGAATATTTTCTCAAGTGAGTATTTATTTTGATAGAATAACGATTCCTACGATTGAGACAAAATCAATAATTCTCTCAAACAATATTGACCGAGCTGGAGTCATTTCCCTCTATGAATGGTTCAACTTTGTAAATACAGCATTTGACTACGTACCCTTTTTTTGGTCTCCAAATGTGCTCACTGATTCGTTAAAAAATAATTATTCAGTACAGCAAATTATAAAAGAAAATCAATATAAACTTAAAAAATTGCGAAAAAATAAGCCTATTGGATGAAATTTGGGCAAAAGTTTGGTGTATTTCCACAACAAGCTTCCATTGTTGTTTGTTAGCATGTTGAGAAATATTGAATGAATGCAAATAAATAAATAATTTTATTAATAAAGACATCAGGTAAAAAACCCATTTTGCCTCCTTCACA
>CM029546.1:39562397-39567397 GCA_017141385.1 Sogatella furcifera
CATGATTTCAAGAGCATAATAGACATTTCTGACCAGGAACGTTTCTCAAAACTGATGTTAGGTTGCAATCCTGCAGTGCAGAGAGCATGAATATAGCATGAATAATGTGTATAGTAATAGTGTGTAAGCAATCCTTTTTTTCCTTTTTTCGTCCTTAATATGCAAATTTTCAAAATGCTCTATAGCCTATAACCTGGTCGTCCATGTCTACTATCACCATGGCAAGTTTGAATCAAATCGGTCGAGCGGTTCCGGAGGAGTAGTTATACAAAGAGTGACTTTCCTAATCCATTAGAGCTTCGCTTCGCTCCGCTCAATTATAAAATTTTTCATCAGTTTGAGCAGTTTAGTGTGATTGCAATGCTACGAGTAAATATTTCACCAATATTTTCAATATTAGAACTATTCAACTTGCAAAAACCTGGTAAAGCCGATACGTTAATTTATACCGATTTGTTTTGTCTTTTGTGAATTAAATTAATTACGTCAAGTTTTAATTTCGATTCACACCGTTGATGAAATTATTATCTTTATCAATCTACATTCTAAATTTGATTAGGTTGGAGGCACCAATTGTTGACACAAACGTCTTCAACATTCAATAATAAGCTACATATACCATATAATTATGTTTTTAAAATTGGTGCCAGGCAAATGCCACATTCATCATCCCTATTTCACCACCAAAAAATCATTCTTCAGGTGACTATCGCAGCAGTTAAATCCTTATCCATTTTGCTAAGGAGGTAAGCTTTTAAAATGATTTTTCCTTGCTACTTGTGATTTTTTTCTGATGTTCATGTTTGTTTTCCTGATTGATATTAATGAATACTTGATAAGTAATGAGTTTTTAGAGGTGAATTCTTATCAGTAAATTAATTTTTGGAGTGTCAATAATTGGATTGGAAAAAACATATTTTTCCCAATTATTGACACATTTGTCAATAATAGGGGATTCTATAAAAAACTGGCTAGATACATATATTAAGATACTTTGAATGATTTGTGACACATTAATACAATTGAAAATTGAAAAAACAAGAGGATCCAATTCTTGACAGGGGGTGTCAATAATAGGTCCAAGTGCATATCAATAATTTGACCTATTATTGACAGTAAGAATGCTCAATTGTTGAATTGATTATAAAATCAGGATGAGTCTATTTGGACTAGGATAATGGATCACAGATCACAAAAAAACTTTATATTAATTTTTTTCAACTCTTATATGGAAGAAAGAAAAAGAAGTTGTCAAAAACAGCTTGCATTTGGAACTTTTCACAACAGAACCATGATTTTATGGATAACTTACAGCAAGATAGTTTTGCTGAGGATGGGGTGAGTTACATCCCAAAATCATGATTCTATGAGAATAGAAAGGAAGATGAACTCTATTTAGATGAGAATAGAGAGGAAGAAATTCAAAGAAAGAGGAAAAAAACAGCAGATCAACCGGAGACTCAAAATCCAATTCAGAGCTCCATCTCCAACATCTAATCAACAACCTGTTGAACAAGATAAATTTATTATTTTTGATCAAGAGAATTTCCCAGGTATTGATGACTCGATCCTATTAGAAAAAATCATTTCGGAAGGAGCTGAGGGAGAATTTGAAGAGATGGAAAAACAGTTGAAAAGTGGAAAAATGGAAAGAGGGAATGAGGTGGTGCTCAACGTGATTGATGCTGGATGCTGTAGCATGGGAGAGATGAGGAATGAAAGAGATTACGCAGGACAGATTGAATGAAAATCTTAAATTTTAAGAGAACATTGAATTAGAGCAAGAGTATGGAGTAGAGTTAGCATTTGGTGAAGGTGATTACATTCTGTCAAACTATTAAGAAGAGAAGATGAGGATGCGAACTGCTCTTAAAATTTCGAAAATAATGGATGATAAGGTGATAGGAAACCCTTTAAGATCTTGCAACCGAATGAGGAATGTATTCACATTGAGAGAAGATGAGGAGGTAGCGATTGAGGTAGAAGACATCATGGCAAAGCTACCTGAACCTCTCTGGTTTCCACTCAAACCCCAAAGAATGTTATTTTCAGAACAATTAGAGCTAGATATTGATTGATTTAATTCTAATATTGTAGTTTTTGATTGATTGATTGATGCCTATTTTTTATTTATTTATTTGATATCTTATTAGGCCTACTTATTTTTTATTTTCATGAATTGTAAATAAATCTATTTTGATCTCAAATTGTGTCAATAATTGGTACTTTCAGATGTCAATAATTGGTAGTTTTAGATGTCAGTAATTGATTCATATCATAGGTGTCAATAATTGGTACTTTTACAAGTCAATAATTGGTTAATGGGTGTCAATAATATGGGAGGAAACATGCTGCTATATTTTAGCTAATAGAAAAAAATTGTGAAGTATTTGACTTGAAACTTCAATTAGGAGTTGTAGCACAAATATTGGTTAATAGTTTAAACTTTAGAAAGTGAAAATCAGTCTATGGAGTGAGAAACTCTTAGAAAAATACTGAAAAATTTTCCTTAAAGTGTCAATAATTGGTGCCTTTACACTATGTTGAGTAGATTAATCACATATAAATGCTTTGCAAATTTCTACGAAAGTACAGATTAACGGTACGGTACTAAATTTTGAAGAACCTGAAAGGATCCTAGCTGCATATTGATATTATAAATTATAAGTTTTCAGGATACCTACCTTTGACAATAAATTTTGTTGAAGCTGAGTGAATTGTGAGTGTCTTAATCTAGATCAATACATTAGAATGAAGCCGTTTTTGTGTACAACTTGAGTCACATCCCAACTTGAAAGAAATTGCTAAATCCACGGATAGCCTACTAGAACACGTTATTGAATCTTATTCAATTTTCAATACGGTATTTGTTCAATTTAGACTATTCATTCAGGGTATGATTATTATTTACATACCATCAACGGCTGATCAATAACCAAATTCAATGTTTGGTTAAAATACTGAAGCAATGTGATTTCATATTTTTAGAAACTCGAAAATTTTTGTGGTATCTAATAAGCTTAATGGCTAATACAGAAATACTTGTATAACCTGAAAATCGTTATTATCCTTACCTAAACTTATTTGATTTCTATATCAATCTGCAACAATGGATGGAGAAAGTTCAGGTAGGCACATAAAAATATTGCCTTTATTTTATTTTTATAGTTACTATTGGAAATAATTCCATAGTAGGTTATTTAAGCAATTATACAAAATCTTATGACATTAATTGAATACATTATTCAGAATTTTTTTGTTCAATTATAGATTATAGGCCAAATGGTCCTATAATTTTGGCTTCAAAATTATGGAAACAACCTTAAAAGTTCTTTAGGTCCACCTTCTAGATACTTTTAATTGTACAATTTTAATTGGTTGGAAAACAGAATCTCAAATTTGAAGTAACTATTGCGATTCAGCTTCTTCTCATTTCATACATAACTTACATATAATTGTATTTACCTCAAAATAATGACGTTTTCAAACTTCAAAAATAACTTAATGAATAACGTTTCCGTATTCAGGAAATATTTTTTAGTTATTAAAAAAGTTACTATTCACTTCAAAAACAAAATAATTAAAGTATTCACGTCCTGCAAATAAAAAACTGCTGGTTATAAAAGTACTGTAATACATTCACAGCATGTTAATGAATATGAGAATTTACGATTTCAGTAAAGTTTTAGGATAAAAGTCATCATTTAAAATAATAAAGCATGGTCTACGAACAGGCCTAAATTTTTATATTATACAGTTTATTTTTTATACAAGAGCATAATAAATTGAAATTAGTGACTTACACAAGTTTTCCATTGATGATTAGAATGAGTGTTTGCAATTTAAAAAATTAATTAGTATCTTCTTGAGTAAATAGAGTAATAGACAAATGAAATTAGTATTTTATATTGGTAGTTTTATTTATTATTACTACTTAGTAGTCGAATATAATATTATCACATATACAGCAAAACCCATTCGCAATATTCCATAAGGTTTCAGCTGCTAGTGATTGGGCCATATAATAATAGCTACTTTTCTGTACCATTACTGATTGTACATTATTGATAATGTTTGATGAAGAAAGTTCCCTTCAACAGAAACATAAAAAATAATTTATCCGATTCTTTTTCATTTTTAAAGTCTGCTCTACTGCAAGCACTGACAAAACTCTCCTTTCCCCTGGTCGTATTAGGACCATGAAAGAGTATGAAGAACAAATGGCAGAGCTGAAAAAAGAGAATTTCAATCTGAAATTGAGAATATATTTCATTGAAGAACGCCAGGAACAGCTCAAAGGCGTGAAGGACGTTGAAGAATTATTCAATAAAAATCTGGAGCTAAGTGTGAGAAATATTTACGCTATTTAAATAATGGAAGTTTCAAGTACCGGTACTCACTTATTGTATCGAAAATAAAATTTTATACTGTATCATACACTCAGTACCGCATTTCCCACTTTAGTCCATTCACGATCACTTGAGACGGAATAAACAATCTTTTTGAGGGTGTGTGCGTGTAATGGAAGGTCTTCTTCTATGCGAAACTTTCGGCTACAGACCAACAGCTGTAGCCAATCACAGCTCAAGACAACAGTCTTGAGAAAAGACAAGTCGGACTGTAGCAAATCACAGCTCCAGACAAGAGTCAGCTGTTCAACTGAATCAGACTTTTTCGCATAGAAGAAGACCTTCCATTACACGCACACACACGCAAAATGTTTGTTTATTTCCTCTCAAGTGATCATGAATGGACTATAGGCCTACTAGGCTCAGGCCTAGGGCGGAAAATTTTGGGGGCGCAAACACGAGCGTGGATAAGATATGATCTGGCAAGCGATTGAAAATTTTCTGGGGAACTTAGCAGCAAATATTTATCTAGCTTCAAAAGAAAATATACTAGGGAAGCGCATGCGGAGGCAGCCGCAAATTGAGCGGAGCGAGCTTTCTTTTTGTCCAAAAGTTTTTGAAGCGTAGACTCGAAAATTTGATCCCGGTATT